>JAYESA010000002.1:114626259-114694447 GCA_036927795.1 Iris macrosiphon
AAAAAAATACCCTATTTTCTAGAATTGGGCAGTGACATCTGCCGACCTTGAAAAAGACAACGAGGATCCACCCGAGCTCTTTGAGATGGAATATTGGACCCAACACCTAGGTTCACAATGGGAGATACGATTTGAGCAGCGAGAACCTCCTGCCGAGGATTAGGTTGTACAAGTCGATCTTGGTGACGAGACCTCCCCAAAGCCTATCTTCGTCAACAAGAGTCTGCCCGACGAAGACCGGGAATCCCTAATACAACTTGTCAGGGAATACATCAATATTTTTTCTTGGAGTTACGAAGACATGCCAAAACTGGATTCCCAAATCGCGGTCCATAAACTCAACATTCGGCCAAACGCCAAACCAGTCAAGCAACAACAACGACGGTTCTGGCCAGACGTGATGGATTCCATCGAAGCTGAAGACAATAAGCTGATAGCTAGTGACTTCATCCGCGAGAAACAATACCGCGACTGGGTAGCCAACGTCGTGCCTGTTGTTAAGAAGAATGGGAAGATCTGAGTCTGCATAGACTTCCATGATCTAAACGCGGTATATCCCAAAGATGAATTCCCTCTTTCAATACCACCGACGTAATGATCGACAGCACTTATGGCTTTGACCGCATGTCCTTCATGGATGGCTTCTCAAGCTATAACCAAATTAAGATATTTTTTGACGATAAGAAACATACGTCATTCCAGGCCCCAATAGGCGTATACTGCTATATGGTCATGCCTTTCGGTCTGAAGAACACAGGTGCTACATATCAGCGAGCTATGAGCACCATTTTTTGTAAACATCTGTGCAAGACGGTAGAATACTACGTCGATGACATCGCCTTCAAGAGTCACTCCAAAGATTACCACCTCCAAGATCTGAGGACTGCGTTCGACTTAATGCGTGTGTATCTCCTCAAGATGAACCCTACCAAGTCCTTCCTGGGAGTCTCCAACGTCAAATTCTTGGGTTTCGTCATCACTTTTCGGGGTATTCACATAGACCCCATCAAGACCAAGGCCATCCTGGAGATGCACCCGCCAAGGAACCTCCGAAAACTCTATGGCCTCCAAGGGAGGTTGGCATGTAAACTCCCTCACCCAAAATAGGTATTTGTGTATATTTTATATTATTATATTTATTATAGATGTTGAATTTATTTAGAGTATTATCTTAGTTAATTAGAAAATAATTTTTTTAGTATATTTACTTATATAAATATTTATTTAGAATTATTTTTAGGCTATTTTAGATTATTGGGATTTTTCCATAATTTTTAGTTAATTAAAAACTAGGAACACTAATTTTTGAGGACTTTAAAGAATTTATTTTATGTTCAAACTTAATTAAAAATATCCCAAAATTTTATTTTAGGTTCTAAATAATAAAATATATTTTCTAAATTTTTTTGGGAATTTTTCGATTATTTTAGCATTTATTTCGAGTTAATTATGAAAAACTGAATTAAAAACTAATTTCTGAAAAAGAAAACCCAAAAAGTGATTAATTTTGCCCAGTCAGCAAACAGGGGGCCCACCTGTCAGCCTCCAGCAGTGAACAGTGCTGGGCCCGCCTGTCAGTGACCGCTGAGTGGGTGCGAGCCGAGCCGACCTCGAGCCGAGCCGAGACCGAGTTCGACTCGGACTCAGCTGAGCCGAGCCGCATCGAACTGCGACCGTTCGATCTGGGCGGGGCTGCACGGATGGCTGCCACGTGGCGCGCTGTGAGCCGCGGCTGCACTTTCTCTATCCTATATATATATATATAATAGTTTAGATATTAATTTCTAGGGTTTTTCTTCAGCCAATTTTTGGAGAATTGTCATCTAGGGTTCCTTCATCTTCCAGAAGCCATTGCGCATAGCTCCGGACTCCAAACGAGGCCTAGTTTTTTTTTTAGAACGATAATGAGGTTAGATTTCTGATTATATAAATTGTTTTTTTAAATTATTAGTATTAAATTCTGGAAAATTCGTAGAGCACAACATGTCCGAAAATAGACGTATTTCGATATTTTTGCAATTTCGGGAAAACCCGGAATCAGAATCATGAACCGTTTAAAGTTTCGGAAAGCTAATGTCGAGATCATCGACATATATTTTTCTCAGAATTTAATTCGAAGTATTTACATACTGTTAATTCTATAGAACTTCTAGGTTAGAATTTAACCATCGGTGTACAATACAAAATTTGTATGTGCCATAATTTCTAAACGAATTTGAATTCGGACGAGCCATAAATTCCAGCATGTTTTTGATGCTGAAATCTATAGGAAATCATGCATGAAAATTGAGTTTGTGTCGGTTGACTTTTCGGTCAACAGATCGTCTCGATTTGCGTGCCATGAGTCTCGAGGATATAAAATTCAGTTTCTTTGGACAAAATTTAGGAATTAACATAAAAATCAGAATAATAAGATTAAAATAGGATTTTAGATTAATTATTCCAGAATTAAATAAATTAAAATAAATTATCTTTTGACGTGATAAATTTGTAATACATAGGCTATTTGGACTGTGACTTGGACTCTGATTCATACCAGCAGCAGGACCCCAGGCAAGATACCTTGCCAAATTGTTTACAGTACTTTACATGCTATTTATATTTCTTTTTATTTATTTCATTTCTGTATAGTTCTTGCATATGTAGTTTTTCTCCAGTCATTACTATGTATTAGATATGTTGACACACACATGGCACCTAGTATCATGGGAGAACAATCATTAGGCGTATGGGCTTTTAACCACTCTGGTAAACCGTAGTATATAGTTCGCACTACGGACGTGTGTCGCGCTGGTCGCTACCCCAGAGGTATGTCGATTTCTGTAGAGTCGCGCTGGTCGCTACCCCAGAGGTATGTCGATTTCTGATGTTCTAGACGGGTGTGTGAGTTGTGAGGCTTAGATCGAGTAGACTACCCTTGCCCATACGTCGAAAAGTTGTCCTCATTTGCATTCATATAGATTATCTTTAACAGCGTACTTATTTATTTTCAAATTATATGCATGTTTACTGTATTCAAGTTGGCTCGTATTTTTTGTATCTTGTTACGTCCCTCTGAGGACCTGGTCCGCTGCCAGGTGTATCTGTTCTTGAGTATTTGCAGGAGCGCAGATTTGGATGGTTGTATATGCTTAGTAGATGTCTTCTCTTCGAGCCGTGATCGATAGCTGGTATACTTATATTGGGTTTGATTGTGTTCTATTTATATTGTATTTACCTTTCCTATTCGAGTTGGTAGTGGATTTGTTTTCATCCAACTATCATCCTAGATACTTCTTATTGAGATCTAGTTTCATCGATACTGTTTATTTATTTCTATATGATTTTGGTGGATGAGATTTAGATTTTACCCTGTGACTTGTATTACAGTTATACCACTTGTGGATTTGATATTCATATTACAGCGTACGTGTGGATTTGGTTTCCATATATTGGAGTTGCCATATCCATGCGGCTGGCATGCTTACGTGTCCTAGTCCTACGTATTTTTGGGACTGGGGCATGACATGGCATACATCATGAGGTTTATATCAAACCTCTCTGGACGGTGTCGGTCGTTCACACAGCTCATGAAGAAAGATGTATCCTTTGTTTGGAATAAAGAGTGCCAACGAGCGTTCGACAACATCAAAGAATACCTATCAAACCCTTATGTGATGGTGGCCCCGGTCATGAGAAAGCTATTCTTGCTCTATGTACGCATAATAGATCACTTTCTTGGTGTCCTATTAGCCCATAATAGTGATTCAGGTCACGAGCAGGCTATATACTACCTCAGCCGGATGATGGTCGGCCTAGAGCATAGATATACAGCCGTCAAAAAAGAGTGCCTTGCGCTGGTATTCGTTATCCAAAAAACTCGATACTACGTGACTGGACAAACTAAACCTGGGGCACTCAGTTCCCGCTTGGCTACCTGGGCAATACTATTCTCTCTATATGATATGATATTCGTCCCACAGAAGGTCATCAAGGGTCAGGCATTGGCCGACTTTCTAGTAGCCCACCCGGGGTCAAAAATCTCAAAGATCTATGAAGAGATTCCAGACAAAATGGCAAATGCCAACGTTACCTCACACGAAGCAGTTTGGCGATGTTCTTTGACGGTGCTTCAAGAGCAGGGCCCAAAGGCAACATCATCGCTGGGGTAGGGATAGTGTTGATCTCCCTATACGGTCTCGTCATCAATCGCACATACTCTCTCATGGAGCCTTGCTCCAATAATGTGGCAGAATATACCGCCCTAATCATCGGGCTCCAGCTCACCAAATAAGTCTGAGTAGAGTACTTGGAAGCCTATGACGATTCTCAGCTTATCGTCAATCAAGTTCGAGGAGTATATGAAGTCTGAAACAAAGACTTGATCCCCTACCACCAAGCTGCACATAGCATCATTGCGACTTTCAAGATGTTCTTTATTGAGCAAGTTCCTCTGTCACGCCCCAGTCCCAAAAATACGTAGGACTAGGACACGTAAGCATGCCAGCCGCATGGATATGACAACTCCAATATATGGAAGCCAAATCCATTCGTACGCTGTAATATGAATATCAAATCCACAAGTGGTATAAAATGTAATACAAGTCACGGGGTATAATCTAAATCTCATCCACCAAAATCATATAGAAATAATAACCAGTATCTATGAAACTAGATCTCAACAAGAAGTATCTAAGGATGATAGTTGGATGGAAACAAATCCACTACCAACTCAAATAGGAAAAGTAAATACAATATAAGTACAACTCACTCAAACAATATAAGTACCAGCTACCAATCACGGCTCGAAGAGAAGACATCCACGAAGCATCTATATCCTTCCAATTCTGCGCTCCTGCAAATACTCACGAACAGGCACACCTGGCAGCAGACCAGGTCCTCAGAGGGACATAACAAGTATACTTAAACACATGCCAATAAAGTACTGAAATAAATACCCAATGGGTCGCCTAACCGTCTAAAGTGAATGCAGTTAAGAACAACTTTCCCCACAAGTGAGCTATCTGGCTGAAAACTGGGATTTGACATGGTTCTCTTTTGGAGATCCAGGGGCCTAAAAGGCACGTCGTCTTTTGAACGCCGGTGGCCCGCCTGATTGTACATAATATATAGTGGTCATCATGACCCGTATCTCCAGCGGAGAATCCGGGCGTACAGGAGAAAAAGTGTAAAGGAGCTCAAATGCGGTACTTGTTGTTCTCCCCACCCAATGCTCTAAGCATGTCATGTCCATGACACGATAAACCTCTAATAACCGCCAGGTCTACTAGCATGCAAAGTTTCTATTGACAGTTATCCCTATCGCACGGCCCATACGTACAGGAGGCCAGACCTGTCACGCAGTCCGTGATCTATATGAGACTCATACTCGTGTAACCACTGTGTCACGGCCAATGAACCTAATGGTGCTACATGATAATGGGGTAGTCTCATGAACAAGGTCAATGCAATACATAAATAAAACATTCGCGACGTCACCGTCGCGCGCATTTTATATAACAATTAAAATATATGAACTAAAGACAGAAAATAAAGATGCGTGCAACATATGGAATATAAATAACAGTACAATGGCAAGGTATACTTGCCTGGCAAGAAAGCTGCGATGTACCAATAACCTGCTCCAAAAGTCGTACAGAATAATCCAACATCCTATGTACATATGAATATAATACGATAAAATCATTAGTCATTACACTAGTACACACACAACAATATTTACACTGGACTCAGGGGATACACTAGGGGTGGCACTAGTCATCTAACACGGTAAATTACGCGTTGAATTACGCGGGTGTTGGTCCTTAAGTGCTGTACACAGTCAGACAGTCGATTGACAGGTGTCTAAGCCAGTATGTTAAGGTACGCAAGGCAGGAATTTCATAAGTTCTTAGGGTCAACATGGTCAAGGTAAGTACGGGACAGTCCACGGTGTCCTAGGGTCGTACAGTCTGAATACACATACTCCTAATTATTATTAGCATATAATTAATTACAATATATATATATATACCATATATATATACATACATCATCTAATAATTATACGTATACTAAGTTGATTGGTATGCCTATACTTAATATATTTATAGATATATCAAACTGAATATTATACGCGTGCGAGTACGAGTTTGTGTACACAGCACTGGGTTCACCGAATTAGGGTCCGATGTAAACCAACCGTCAATAAACAATACTAATACCCTACTGGCATACACACAAGCACACATAAAAGAAGAAGGTGGACAGGTTCGTACCTCAAAATACGTACACGGGATCGGCTGGATAACGACGAAGAGGGGTTGACGACGATAGTGGTGATGACGAGGATGATAATTAGAATACCAATAACCTGTTCCAGAAATCGCGCAGAACAATCCAACATCCTGATTCCTTTAATATAGCATGTGGTTCTACTTAAAATATTTGTATGCATCCTTCCCCTTTGCAAGCATGGCTTGTACAATGATGCTTATAATCCCAATCACTCTTGCAAGTGGAGTTACTGGAGAATCATTTTGGAAGAGAACCTGAAGATGTGGAGACTTGATCATCTCCTTGTCTTCACCATTCATAGATAGATATATGCTCCATATTTATGTAAAGCATAGAAAAAGTGGAATATGACAATGAAGAGTGCTACAAGTGGCAGGCTAGCCTTGTCCTCCTTCATCACTAATCCTTTTCTTCTTTATGGGGGCGATGGACAAGAAAATCTCGAGCAAAAGACTGGAGTGAACTGTACAGAGTCTATTCACGCCAAGGTCCTTTACAGGCTTCAATTACTTTGGTGACCATTGAATGTGTTTTGGTGATATCATGTTCAGTGTCAGATTAAAAGCCTGCAACATCCCAAATTCCTGAGAACCGACTTCTCAAGCTCTGTACCGGAACAGATCTGAACTGAAGGTCGTCCTCTATCGAACCCGTGTCCAAATTTAAACTGGAGTTCGATGACGATCGATTGTTCGCTTGATCAAGTCATCAACTGCGATCGATTCACTGAACTCGCCGAGCCGCTGTCGAGATGCCTCGTCGTCACTGCTCGCCGTCGATGCCCGCTGGAACGCCTCCTCGAGTCACTGGAATGCCGCCGCCAGTCGAAGCTGCTCGTCAGTCGTCGAACCGCCGCTCGCTGACCACCGGAGTCGTCGCCGAGAGATGATCGCCGCTCGCTCCTACGCACTGGAGGGAGAAAGGACCGCCATTGCTATGGCTCCGGTGCTGGGAGTCTCGGGAAGAAGAGGAAGAAAGGGGAGGAGAGGTTTCATCAGGGCTTGTCGGCGTCGGGATGAGTCGGTGACGGGAAACCTCTTGACACAGAACGAAGAAGAAGAAGAAGAAGAAGAAGAAGAAGAGGCGTCGGCTGAGTTTGCATAGGTTTGGGAATAATAAAAATAAAGTAAAGGGGATGATGTATTTATATGCACATTAGTGGGTTGCCCTAGGAATAATTGACCTAAATTTGTTGGGCTTGGTCAACATCTCCTAGGGGTGGCCTTGGGCTCACATGAGGGTGATGGGCTAGAAATTACAATTATTTAATTGCAAGGGTTGGGTTAAAATAGGAGGGCGATGTTGCGCGTTTGCACATCCAGAAAATTACGGAAAAATCTACGTGAAGGAAAAGATAGATTTCTTTATGAATTGTCCAATGGTGGAGATACCTAAATACATTTTTGCATAAAAGTCTCCCAACAATTGGAAAATTGCACAAAGGCAGAAATTGGATTTAATTAATTAAATCGAAGCGCGCACGATGTTCTGAAATTAATTAGAAGTTCATGGGATTAAATCAGGCGGCCATAATTGTCAGGGGAGTAGAGGGAACAGTGTAGAATATTAATAAAATTGGGTTTGCTCAAAACGGTCGAGATTGTGTCCCCAATTTCGATTGGGACGCACAATGGTACAAAATTGGGAAATTATTTATAATTAATAAATATCGTCTGCGACGTTTATTGTGCGACTAAAATATAGCACAAGAAAGTAATATTATAAGTTGCACAAGGGTCAGAATAGTAGGCGGACATGTCTAGAATGAGATTGTGAAGTTTCTAGATAGGCAATGGCTAGTGAGGTACTCCAATTATCGAAGCACGGTAAGGTGCGCTATACATTATTTAACTATTGCATAATTAAATAAAAGCCGTGTTCTAATTCTAATTGGGTTCAAACTAACCCTAATTTCACTATCTAAGCCAAGTAGCCCTAATTTTAGGTGAGGGGGTTTACAATCTACCCAACTTAAAACAATTTTGTCCTCGAAATTAAACTAGGGTAGGGTTTCTCTATCTAACCTCACTTGATTGCAGTATAAGAATTCTCCTTAAGTTAACATGGTAGTTTCTACCCAACTTAAAATTTACCCATCTATCATCTAAGGCTATACACCTAAGAAGGCTATGTCCCAAATTTATTTGATCATGTTATTTAATCCTCAAAGTCTTTTAACACCAAACATATCCTCTATGATATGCCCTTAATCACTTATAAAAGGTAGTCACCAAACAATGTGATTGGCCTATGGGGAATATCTAGTACTATCTATATATCAAACTTATACCAAGCAAGATGTTTCGTCCTTTCGAATAAGGAAAGACGTAGACCAATAAATAAGAGTTCAAGGGAGGAGTAATAGAATGCAAGTATAGGGATCAAGGCGTTTCAAGGAATCCAAGGGAAATTGTCAAGGCAGTTGTGGACTGAAATCCTATTTGGTAGATCCGTATTCGCATGCTCGTATTTATGTAACCGATACGATCTGCTCAGTCATCTCTAGAGGGCAAATACAGGTATCTACTAGTAAATTATATATTTCAATCCACGTAAAGTATTATTGCGAAGGGCGAATCAAGCGCACTATGGTTGATCAGACCGTAATACACTGATTCTGAAATGTATTGGTATGTCGACCCACTAATACATATGTCATGAACAAGCTCGATAAGGTATAAGCTTGCAAAAACTAGGCTATAATAGCGGCATAAGTCAAGGGGGTACGACAAATATAAGTACGCTAGATGATGATGAAATGAGGTACAAGTCAATTCAAGTTCACCAACAAAAACAAAATATGCAATAATAATAAAGACTCTACAATCTCTACAGTTATCATACAACCTCCTTGTCTAAGTCGCTAGTCAACCAAATAGGGCATGGGCCTCTAAATTCCACCGTCTGAATAAACACTGTCGTCTAGTGCTAGCATTTAATGTCATTTAGTTACACTACCTCGATGGGTCAAGTGGACTATGTGATACTAGGTTGTGAGGCATACTACCCAACTTATAATAATTAAACCAATACTGTGACAGTCTTAAGAGGGTCCTACAAAATAATCTTGTACATGTAAATAAAACAGAAACTCTTTATTAGGGTATATGAGGAAAAATCTTGGTATTGATTAGGGTATCTTTTTTTATGTAGGTAATGGTCATCCTAAGTCTTAGTCATAGCACTTACAAGCAAGTGTCAATGGTAAGGATAGAAGAGTTACTGGCCGTTAAAGGGGAGGGGTCTAACGTGTATCGAGGTGAGGGTACAAATTACGTGGTCTACAACTAGGGGTAATCATCACAATCTAATTAAACAATTTAACTATCAGATTCTAACTACAAGGCACACAATTCAAAATTCAAAATTCAAGATTTACACTATCACTTTAGCAAACCATATATCCTATCATAGAATACAATTGCTTGGTCTAAAATCAGAAGCGTCAGATTGGCATGAGTTGAAAGATGGAGAAAAGAAGATCATAATTTAGTCGTCGCGCGAGTGATGAGCGCTAGGGTTTCAGAGAAACAAGATATGAAATTTAAAATAGGGCCTATAGATAGCATCATGGTTTCTAAAGGGAAGTGGTACGCTAGCTACTATGTTTGAGGTATGATTAGGGAAATATTCTATGCATTGCTCTTGGCTTTCTAGGATACTTGTCTACTAATAATAAGACAATGACATAAGTTTTATAGTTCCAATATCATCTAACTATGAAGGTTAGGTTCAGTCCAAATATTAAGCTTTGGTTTTCTATGGGTTCCTCAATGCTAGGGGCAAACATTATGGTAACCTTCTAACTAACTCTAGTAGTGTCTATACTACTCTCAAGTCCTCATAATACATCCGGGGTAATGGTAAACCAATTATAGGGATAAGGGATTCTAGGGTTCGCTAGATATTCTAAACTTAGTGGTGTATCTATAATCTCGTTGTATTCTAAATAGGTGTGCTACTCTAATTATCATCTAACAACAGGAACTTCTATATTCTAGGAGAAGGCTATACTTAAAGAACTATTAGGGAAGCGCAGGAATCAAGCAGGATGCATGTGTTCAAAATAGAACAGAGAGGAGGAAGATGAATCATAGTCAATTGTGGATGAGATCCTATATTCTAGTCCTAGGTGCAGGCTTGCTCGGCACAGTAACGTAACCGAGACAATATGCTCTAGACCTGCATGGGACACCACAAAAATATGTCACGCCCCAGTCCCAAAAATACGTAGGACTAGGACACGTAAGCATGCCAGTCGCATGGATATGACAACTCCAATATATGGAAGCCAAATCCATACGTACGCTGTAATATGAATATCAAATCCACAAGTGGTATAAAATGTAATACAAGTCACGGGGTATAATCTAAATCTCATCCACCAAAATCATATAGAAATAATAACCAGTATCTATGAAACTAGATCTCAACAAGAAGTATCTAAGGATGATAGTTGGATGGAAACAACTCCACTACCAACTCAAATAGGAAAAGTAAATACAATATAAGTACAACTCACTCAAACAATATAAGTACCAGCTACCAATCACGGCTCGAAGAGAAGACATCCACGAAGCATCTATATCCTTCCAATTCTGCGCTCCTGCAAATACTCACGAACAGGCACACCTGGCAGCAGACCAGGTCCTCAGAGGGACATAACAAGTATACTTAAACACATGCCAATAAAGTACTGAAATAAATACCCAATGGGTCGCCTAACTGTCTAAAGTGAATGCAGTTAAGAACAACTTTCCCCACAAGTGAGCTATCTGGCTGAAAACTGGGATTTGGCATGGTTCTCTTTTGGAGATCCAGGGGCCTAAAAGGCACGTCGTCTTTTGAACGCCGGTGGCCCGTCTGATAGTACATAATATATCGTGGTAATCATGATCCGTATCTCCAGCGGAGAATCCAGGCGTACATGAGAAAAAGTGTAAAGGAGCTCAAATGCGGTACTTGTTGTTCTCCCCACCCAATGCTCTAAGCATGTCATATCCATGACACGAAAAACCTCTAATAACCGCCAGGTCTACTAGCATGCAAAGTTTCTATTGGCAGTTATCCCTATCGCACGGCCCATACATACAGGAGGCCAGACCTGTCACGCAGTCCGTGATCTATATGAGACTCATACTCGTGTAACCACTGTGTCACGGCCAATGAACCTAATGGTGCTACATGATAATGGGGTAGTCTCATGAACAAGGTTAATGCAATACATAAATAAAACATTCGCGACGTCACCGTCGCACGCATTTTATATAACAATTAAAATATATGAACTAAAGACAGAAAATAAAGATGCGTGTAACATATGGAATATAAATAACAGTACAATGGCAAGGTATACTTGCCTGGCAAGAAAGCTGCGATGTACCAATAACCTGCTCCAAAAGTCGTACAGAATAATCCAACATCCTATGTACATATGAATATAATACGATAAAATCATTAGTCATTACACTAGTACACACACAACAATATTTATACTGGACTCAGGGGATACACTAGGGGTGGCACTAGTCATCTAATACGATAAATTACGCGTTAAATTACGCGGGTGTTGGTCCTTAAGTGTTGTACACAGTCAGACAGTCGATTGACAGGTGTCTAAGCCAGTATGTTAAGGTACGCAAGGCAGGAATTTTATAAGTTCTTAGGGTCAACATGGTCAAGGTAAGTACGGGACAGTCCACGGTGTCCTAGGGTCGTACAGTCTGAATACACATACTCCTAATTATTATTAGCATATAATTAATTACAATATATATATATACCATATATATATACATACATCATCCAATAATTATACGTATACTAAGTTGATTGGTATGCCTATACTTAATATATTTATAGATATATCAAACTGAATATTATACGCGTGCGAGTACGAGTTTGTGTACACAGCACTGGGTTCACCGAATTAGGGTCCGATGTAAACCAATCGTCAATAAACAATACTAATACCCTACTGGCATACACACAAGCACACATAAAAGAAGAAGGTGGACAGGTTCGTACCTCGAAATACGTACACGGGATCGACTGGATAACGACGAAGAGGGGTTGACGACGATAGTGGTGATGACGAGGATGATAATTAGAATACCAATAACCTGTTCCAGAAATCGCGCAGAACAATCCAATATCCTGATTCCTTTAATATAGCATATGGTTCTACTTAAAATATTTGTATGCATCCTTCCCCTTTGCAAGCATGGCTTGTACAATGATGCTTATAATCCCAATCACTCTTGCAAGTGGAGTTACTGGAGAATCATTTTGGAAGAGAACCTGAAGATGTGGAGACTTGATCATCTCCTTGTCTTCACCATTCATAGATAGATATATGCTCCATATTTATGTAAAGCATAGAAAAAGTGGAATCTGACAATGAAGAGTGCTACAAGTGGCAGGCTAGCCTTGTCCTCCTTCATCACTAATCCTTTTCTTCTTTATTGGGGCGATGGACAAGAAAATCTCGAGCAAAAGACTGGAGTGAACTGTACAGAGTCTATTCACGCCAAGGTCCTTTACAGGCTTCAATTACTTTGGTGACCATTGAATGTGTTTTGGTGATATCATGTTCAGTGTCAGATTAAAAGCCTGCAACATCCCAAATTCCTGAGAACCGACTTCTCAAGCTCTGTACCGGAACAGATCTGAACTGAAGGTCGTCCTCTATCGAACCCGTGTCCAAATTCAAACTGGAGTTCGATGACGATCGATTGTTCGCTCGATCAAGTCATCAACTGCGATCGATTCACTGAACTCGCCGAGCCGCTGTCGAGATGCCTCGTCGTCACTGCTCGCCGTCGATGCCCGCTGGAACGCCTCCTCGAGTCACTGGAATGCCGCCGCCAGTCAAAGCTGCTCGTCAGTCGTCGAACCGCCACTCGCTGACCACCGGAGTCATCGCCGAGAGATGATCGCCGCTCGCTCCTACGCACTGGAGGGGGAAAGGACCGCCATTGCTATGGCTCCGGTGCTGGGAGTCTCGGGAAGAAGAGGAAGAAAGGGGAGGAGAGGTTTCATCAAGGCTCGTCGGCGTCGGGATGAGTCGGTGACGGGAAACCTCTTGACACAGAACGAAGAAGAAGAAGAAGAAGAAGAGGCGTCGGCTGAGTTTGCATAGGTTTGGGAATAATAAAAATAAAGTAAAGGGGATGATGTATTTATATGCACATGAGTGGGTTGCCCTAGGAATAATTGACCTAAATTTGTTGGGCTTGGTCAACATCTCCTAGGGGTGGCCTTGGGCTCACATGAGGGTGATGGGCTAGAAATTACAATTATTTAATTGCAAGGGTTGGGTTAAAATAGGAGGGCGATGTTGCGCGTTTGCACATCCAAAAAATTACGAAAAAATCTATGTGAAGGAAAAGATAGATTTCTTTATGAATTATCCAATGGTGGAGATACCTAAATGCATTTTTGCATAAAAGTCCCCCAACAATTGGAAAATTGCACAAAGGCAGAAATTGGATTTAATTAATTAAATCGAAGCACGCACAATGTTCTGAAATTAATTAGAAGTACATGGAATTAAATCAGGCGGCCATAATTGTCAGGGGCGTAGAGGGAACAGTGTAGAATATTAATAAAATTGGGTTTGCTCAAAACGGTCGAGATTGTGTCCCCAATTTCGATTGGGACGCACAATGGTACAAAATTGGGAAATTATTTATAATTAATAAATAACGTCTGCGACGTTTATTGTGCGACTAAAATGTAGCACAAGAAAGCAATATTATAAGTTGCACAAGGGTCAGAATAGTAGGCGGGCATGTCTAGGATGAGATTGTGAAGTTTCTAGATAGGCAATGGCTAGTGAGGTACTCCAATTATCGAAGCACGGTAAGGTGCGCTACACATTATTTAACTATTGCATAATTAAATAAAAGCCGTGTTCTAATTCTAATTAGGTTCAAACTAACCCTAATTTCACTATCTAAGCCAAGTAGCCCTAATTTTAGGTGAGGGGGTTTACACCCTCGGTTGTAAAATATTAAGGCTGACGCTTTAGCGGCCTCGTTGCTTCCTTGGAAGTCCCAGACAATACCCATCAATTAATCACGGTAATCGGTCAAGAGTTGGTCTGTCCTAAAAGCAACCTATGCTTATGCCTCATCTATGCAGCGGAAGTCGATACCGATACTCAAGATTGGAGGCTTCCATTCGTTGACTACTCAGTCTATGAAATTATCCCTGAAAACCCAAAGGAAGCTACTTCAATTAGAAGACGCTCCCTCCATTTCTATTAAGACACGGAGACCAAAATATTATACCGGCTATCCTACGACGGCCTTCTGTTCCAATGCTCATCAAATATAGAGACAAAACAAGCCCTCCACAAATCTCATGATGGCGTCTGCGAGGCACATTAACCCGGTCCAAAGCTACAGAACCATCTTCGGAGAATGGGATACTATTAGCTGACAATGGTATAAGATGTTGTAGATTACGCAAGAAAGTGCCAAGCATATCAAATCCATGCGGACTTTATCCCTCCAGCCATCTGAATTTCTACACCCAACGGTAGCATCTTGGGCATTTTAGGCATGGGAAATGGACATCATCAGGCCAATCAGTCCGCCTTCATCAAAGGACATCGGTTCATCCTGATGATCACCGACTACTTCTCCAAATAGGCGAAAGTTATTCCGTTCGCTGAAGTCAAAACAGCAACCATGATTAACTTCGTCAAGCATCACGTCATATATCACTTTGGCTTGCCGCGTAGGATCATCCATGATAATGGTCCACAGTTCGTAAGTCACGCCTTCTATCGATTTTGTGACAAAAACTGAATCCAAAATATAGCCTCCATGATATACATTCCTGCAGTAAACGGTCTAGCGAAAGCGTTCAATAAAATCATCATTAAGCTCCTGAAGAAATTTGGGTCTTCCAACAATCGAAGCAGAATAAGAAGCTGGGTGAATATCTCTGAGCCTACCGAACAATAGCTCGGACAGCTACTGGTAACACGATATTTTCTTTGGGGTACGGAAGCAAGACGGTACTCCTGCTCGAGGTCCAAATCACTTTAGTACAAGTAGCTCTCTCCAACCAACTAACCACGGACTACAACTACCGTCGATGGTTACAGGAGTTAGAAGCACTCGACGAGAAACAAATCTTAGCTCAACAACGCATAGAGTTGTATCAAGTGCGTCTCTCTAGAGCCATCAATAAATGGTTAAAATAGAGAACGTTTCAAGTGGGGGACCTCGTCTTAACAGTAAGAAGACCGATGGTTATGACTCACAAGACGACCGACAAATTCTAACCTAAATGGGAGGGCCCGTTCGTTGTGGAAACCGTATTTTCCAACGGCGCATACCAGCTAAAAAAACCCAACGATGACTTTCTTCTGATGCCTATCAATGGCAAGTTCCTCAAAAGGTACTACGTTTAAATTAGACTGGTACTCCTCTATTACCAAACTATATCGTATCTTCCTGGGCGATGGTTCATGTCCACTTTACCTCTGGACTGTTGCTCTAATACACTACTCCGACAGAGTCTGCCATATCCATATTACCTCTGAGCAAACTTTTCGGCATTGAACATCGATCATCACGTCCATATTACCTCTGATATCGATTGTCTTCTAACTTATCACCTGTACCCAATCCGGAGTATGCTCGTAGTGTTAATTTCATAAACCGGCCACGTCCATATTACCTCTAGCAGGGCTTGTCTCAAACCTATTACTTGCATTAACGCATGCAAAAAGTAGTGGATCCACAAAACCTGTCACGTCCATATTACCTCTGATAAGGTTTATTTTCAAATCTATTACTCGCACCACAAATGCGCAAAAGGGTAATAGGTCCACCAAAATCCCCAGTGGGATGTCCACACTTGCTTCAAATATTGTACTACGATCATCTCACCTCTAGTACTAGCACCACAAATGCCACAACAGAAAGTAATTTCTCCTTCTATTAAAAAGAAAGGGAGAATGCAAACATCAAATAGAAATGGAGTCAGAGTCCTCTAAATTATTGATGTACATTTCCAAAAAATAAAAGAAATAAGCGTCTGAGGATGCAAACAATGGACAAAAAGCGTCTAGAAAAGCCCGCTCCTCCGAGTTGGCAGGAGACTCAAGGAGTTCTTGGAAGATATTCGTCTTCTGCACTCGAGTGACAGATTTTTCTCCAATAGGTAGCGGCTCGGGCTCACCGGAGTAGGAGTCAGAGGCCACCAAAAGACGAAAATAGACCCTTCGAATTCTACCCTCATCCACTGACAGCTACACTTGGTTGGTCTTCCTTCTACAACCATCAATATTGGGATCCATGTGAAAGGGTGGCTCAAAATTCGAACAGAATCCACTCAAGGGTCAAAGCAAATATGGCAGTTAATGCATAATTGACTGTCTGGCACCATTCACCCTTGCGGCTCAATGACTATGCAGCCCAAATATACCCCATCCCTGATTCTTATTCAAAGTATTTCAAACTTATCAGTTTAAAAACTTTGAAGGAGGTCTTGTAGAAGCATAAAAAATATACAGCCATGCGACCGATGTCCATGTGCCCCCAAATAAAACTCAATAGATGATGGACTGCATAGACACCATGCAGCCCAGAAAAGGGACACCCATGCGGTCCAAACAAGCATCCTGACAACTGGCCGCACGTCGACCTGACATGACATCCTGACAACAAAGATGGCACCTAACACAGAATCCTGACAAAAAGGATTTTTTTATCGCCTCGAAGGACGAGAACACACTAAGAGACAGAAGTCCTAAGGATGGTGCAGAGCCACATGGAAAATACGACAAAAAGATCCCATGCAGCTCTGGCCCATGCGACCCAGACTCCATACGGTACATGCGTCTCTGGCCCATGTGTCCCAGACTTCATGCGTCTCATGCGACTCTGGCCCATGCGTTCGAGACTTCATACGTTTCATGCTTCTCTGGCCCAATGCGTTCCAACTAACAAGATCCTTCTGTTATAATTAAAGAGATCTTCGTGCAGTTGATGCAGGTTACGCGTCCAAACGACCAAGTCATGCATACAATGGGCAAAAACGACCCTGAGATCTCATCAAGAGTAAATCCTAACCAAGCTTACATGGTAGCTTCACCGTAACATGCGGCCACAATTATAACCGTTCTGTTGAAAGAGCCTTATGCGGTCATTAAATAGGGGAGCATGCGACATCCATAGCATGCGGCCATAGAACAACTATAAATAATAGGGTACTACCCCATGCAAAGGGCGGGTTTGCTATCTGCGAATCAACACTTAAGGGAGAGAGAAGAGCTTTTGCATTGGATTATCCACGGAGTAAAGAGAGTTGATACACTCCTAACCCTCCATCGTCACCCCTCCAGAAAATAAATTTGTACGTAGATTATCTTCTAGAACTTTTCTTTGTACTCTCTTAGTTTGTTAATCAAATCCAGTTCTCCCAGTTCTCGTTTTGATTTAAATAGCAAACAAATACATAGGCGATGTTCCAACATTATGTCTTGTATATGCACTTCAGCTTCGGACGCAACGCTCCAAGGCTCCAGAGAAAACTCCATGCCTTAGCACGCACGAAGGGGTTTTCGCACCAAATGAGGTTCTTCCGTACCCTGTAAGCAATCTGGTGGGTTATTAGTACATGAATACACTGGTAGAGAGGCTTCTCGTCTGCTCGACAAATCCAAACACGTTGTATAGGTTCCGTGCACCATCTATTAAGTTATCTTTCAAGTCTTTCCTTAGGATCAGTTTCATGGCATAATGAAAAACCTAACTCATATGGCAGTGCACCGTGCGATATAAAAGTAACTCGCCAGACTTACCAACTTACCATTCGTCCTTACCTGTCCAAGGTAAACCAAGTAAAACCAAGCACGAGCATATATATAATGAAATCCATGAAAAATTGCATAAGCAAACACAGGTGTCACGAGCGGGGTTCTGATTTCAGGCGCACGAGTTACACGGATACTCAGGTGTATTGCAGAAGATGTTCAAGTGTTTAATTATATACAAGTGTGCACAAATGTCTAATACTTATATCCGTTGAGGTAATTTAGATTACTAGATGCGATGCAATGACTCACACACAGATTACCGCTAAGCAAGGATGACTTATCTATATGAACATGAGTCCCTGGCATAGCCATGAAGGACAGGTTATAGTCTAGAGCGAGAATGGTATGTGACTCAAGGAATGAGGCATCACATCCATCCTGCCCGAAATAGGCGACTACTTAGTTTAAGAGCGAGAATGGCATGAAGGAAGGTTTACAAGGTGCTACACGCCATCCTGCCCGAAACAGGCAGACTAACAGATGTTCCATCCAGATCGGATAGGCCCAATTCCCCGAAGATCGTCCGTAGGAACATATTGAATACCTTGTGCACAAGTTGTCCGCGACATACAAGTCTTGGGTCTCAGATTCACAGGATTCATGATATGTCATGTTAATTGTTGATTCTTGTTCAGAACGAGTATGCTCTATGAACTGTGATTCTTGCTTTGTTTGACATGATTCTCATTTTGAGTTAAACTTGACATGGTGTAATCCCCTAGTTCGGAGATGCCTTGGCGACCTAACAGTTCTGAACACTTTCAGGTTTATACTTGCACGACACTACTATTAGATGGTCTTCTGGGAAACTTAGATGAATGCAAGACAAGATAGTATTACCGGATCGTAGCATAAAATTATGTGATAAGCATTGAAATGAGGCGAACGAGTACAAGTTAGCATGTAAGCAAGCAAGCATAAGAAAATATATTGTATAGTCTACCTTAAAACATAAGCCTTTACGTTAGCACGGGTCTAAGGGTTAGTGCGAGGAGTAAAACCATGCAGGGGCATATTGAGCGACATAATCTATGGGACGAGCAGTGTAAACAAGTGAAGCAGTGCACTATGAAGAGTATATAATGATCTACTCGAGGCATAGCGGGGTCTACTTGAACGAAGCTAAGGTAGCATGCGAGGGTCCAAGTTATAAGTCAAGTTTTATTTTCATGTTCTAACACAAGCAATATAAGATGTGATTATTCTCTTATCTAGGTGCGTTATATTCTTTATTAGCATGTAAGGGGTAATTCACCTAGCGACTAACATGTATCTTCCATATTTTAAGTGTACTGGCTTAGCAAAGACAAGTTTATCATAGCCATCCATCTTAGCGATGATTTACTCGGTCAAGCGATACTCCAAGCGAGCCTTTGAAAGTCTAAGTCTGAACTCTTGAAGGGCCCAGTCTAAAATTATTTGCCTTAAGAGAGCCTTCTCGCTGAACAAAGCGGGTCTGGTCGTTGCACTTGTGCCATTTGAATCGGCTATCCGCTTGAACGAAAATGGGTCATTACATTATACACTACTCAAAAAAAGTCTCATCCTCGAGGCTTTCTGAGCGCAGACCATTCTATCACAAACTATCGAGTCTATCTCAAGCATAGCAATCGATACCACTAGATCTGTTTGAACACAATTTTCTACTCGTTTCTTATACCGTGTCACATGTATGTTGGATCTGTCTTATTGAATGACTCTATCATTCAATCCAAGCTCTGACTCGGTCTCAACTGCGCCTTAGTGCGGAACATATATCGCTTAACACGGGGTATATTATGATCCATCTTGAATGAAGATCTAAGACTGAGGCAAAATTATCCAGGTCGTTATACTCGTCCATGTGAATCTAACATATTCACTTGCATTAGCATTCAAGATCAGCATATCGTGAGTCTGGATTGTGCACATATTCAAAGCGTCGCTCAAACATATACATGTCAACCAACTTAGTGATAGCGAAGTCTTTGCACTCGAGTTCAATATATCATTGAGTCTTGGATCGTGCACACGTTCAAGGCGTCCCTCAAGTATATGCATTCAACCAAACTCATCGGTAGCGAAGTCGACCAAGCTACTTGCAAAAATCTTCAGGATTTTCGTCTTATGAATCACGATGATACCTACAACAGGGTCAATAAAATTCTAAATCATTTCTATTCCAGCTCAACTCAAGAATTGCACTACCGTCAAGCATGATCTACCCGATCAACCGACTAGCATCCATATCATATTGTACATTCTGTTTGTGTCAAACATAGCACACACTTACTGTTCCAAGTCTAACTCCAAGTCTTACTACCCCAGTTCTATGGATTGCTCAAGAAATACTCTAGAGTCGGTCACACGGGTTTTTTTACTCGGCACAGGGTCATCTGCCTATATACTAGGTCAGCTCATAAGGTCATAAGTACAGTTCATGCAAATGATTCATTATACAAATTCATCGCAAGATGCTCGTCCCAATTCCTAAAGTCAAACCATTGTTCATTTGCATGGGATATTCTATCCAAGCTCGTTTTACTCAGATTTCTAAACATCGAGCACAGATCATCTTATTCACATTAACACGTTCGTTTATACAGGGTCCGAGTCATTCAGTCAAATCTATGATATAACTATACTGCATGACAAGCCTAATAATTTGTATAGTTTATCTCCCCAAACATGTTTGATAGAACCCATATATCTAATCTATGTCTAGACCACCAAGCCTTGATTCAATTCTAAATCTCCGATCATAACTCAAACTCATCCAACAAGATTCATGTATCCGTTCACGAAACTATCAAGTGTGACTTACTCCAGGTTCTAAACTAACACATCCATGAAACACTTCTGATTCACTTATATTCCCAAACTTATCTTATCGTTGTAGAAGCATGAAATATGCTGGGAAATTGTCCGTGTATTTTACAATCAAAACCCCTAACATACATGAAGTCCCTCCCTGCGTAAAACAGAGCTTCAAGGTTGTTTGGCATAAAATGTGGCTTCAGAGCTGTCTGCATAAAATAGAGCTTCAAGGTTATTTGGCGTAAAATAGGGCTTTAGAGCTGTCTGCGTAAAACAGAGCTTCAAGGCTGTTTGGCGTAAAATAGGGCTTCAAAGCTGTCCGCGTAAAGCAGAGCTTCAAGGCTGTTCTGCGTAAAATATTGCTATACCTTCCTGCGTAAAGTTTAAAATACGTTGTTTTTAATGCAGCGTAAAACTCTTCGTATTCCTCGGATGAATTTGTCAGTCAAATCAGTGAACCTGACATTTGACAAAAGTACTACAGGATGATCGAGAGAACGACCGTGATGATGATTTTGCACAGAGACCCAGGTTATCATTTTGTGACATATTTTTGATACAAGTCATTTTTACGCATTCAAAGGAAAAAAAAATGGAGTCTTCTGAATACGCTGCCTATTCTACATTGACAGAAATGAGTTTTTACACTCAAGACAAGATAAAATTAGACGCCACATCAAAACTGTTTCTTGTACAGAGCTCGAGGCATATCTCTGTATTTTATGCACGAGATTGAGGCATATCTCTGTATTTAATGCACGAGATTTTGTTCTATTTTTCTAAAATTTGTCATTACTGGGAAAGCTAAGACTGTGACTAATACGCTCATATCACCATCCTTGCATTCTACGCCAACCAGGCTGTTTTCAACTATAGGAGTATGTCGTATGCTATCTCCTCGAAATATGCCAACTCGTCTATATTTGCAAAGGTACGTTGATAAGGCTATTTAGCCCAGAATACGCTCAAGACCTCAGTCGTGAAGGATAATTGGCTATTTTACGCTGGTTATCTATTATTCATGAATCATCAAGTTTTATGCAAGGGCAGTTACCTACGTGGCTTGTATGCCATGATCTTCGAGAAGCAGTTATACGCATTACCTTATAAAGGGATACATGTCATACACAGATAGAGAAGATTATTTGAACGTGGGTAGCAGTTGTCATAACCGCAACGTAAAGGAGGCAATCTTCTTCACAGTTTAGCCTTTTATGCCAACAAGACAGTCTTTGGCTTTTACGCCAACCAGACAGTTACTTGATTGATTTCTATAAAAAGAGACCCCTGGTCACAAGGTAAGGGGGAGAATTGGTTTTGGCTGACAAATTTGGCAACAAGACTTCAATCCTACTTGCAACTTTCCTTTGGCCGGCTTTTGCCTTCAGTTCAGATTTTGTTTGGATAAACAAAGTTTATACGAAACTTTTGCTTACAAACGAGAAAAGAGAAAAGTACAAATAATCCTATACGAGGATATTAAGTACAATAAAATAATTCTGGGAAAGTATTGCTATGGAAGTCTGATCTGCAGTCGATCACTTTGTTCCTTGGACTACACGATGATGAAGAAGTGCTGTAGAAGAAGCTTCAAACAAAATCTGAACTGAAGGCAAAAGCCGGCCAAAGGAAAGTTGCAAGTAGGATTGAATTCTTGTTGCCAAAGTTGTCAGCAAAAACCAATTCTCCCCCTTACCTTGTGACCAGGGGTCTGTATTTATAGAGATCAATCAAGTAACTGCCTGGTTGGCATAAAAGCCAAATGACTGTCTTGTTGGCGTAAAAGGCCAAACTGTGAAGAAGATTGCCTCCTTTACGCTACGGTTATGACAACTGCTACCCACGTTCAAATAATCTTCTCTATCTGCGTATGACACGTATCCCTTTATAAGGTAACGCGTATAACTGCTTCTCGAAGATCATGGTATGCAAGCCACGTAGGTAACTGCCCCTGCGTAAAACTTGATGATTCATGAATAATAGATAACCAACGTAAAATAGCCAATTATCCTTCACGACTGAGGTCTTGAGCGTATTCTGGGCTAAATAGCCTTATCAACGTACCTTTGCAAATATAGCCGAGTTGGCATATTTCGAGGAGATAGCATACGGCATACTCCTATAGTTGAAAATAGCCTGGTTGGCGTAGAATGCAAGGATGATGATGTGAGCGTATTAGTCACAGTCTTAGCTTTTCCAGTCATGACAAATTTTAAAAAAATAGAACAAAATCTCGTGCATTAAATACAGAGATATGCCTCAATCTCGTGCATAAAATACAGAGATATGCCTCGAGCTCTGTACAAGAAACAGCTTTTGACGTGGCGTCTGATTTTATCTTGTCTTGAGCGTTAAAACTCATTTCTGTCAATGTAGAATAGGCAGCGTATTCAGAAGACTCCATTTTTCTTCCTTTAAATGCGTAAAAATGACTTGTATCAAAAATATGTCACAAAATGACAACCTGGGTCTCTATGCAAAATCATTATCACGACCGTTCTCTCGATCATCGTGTAGTACTTTTGTTAAATGTCAGGTTCACTGACTTGACTAAAAAATTCATCCGAGGAATACGAAGAGTTTTACGCTGCATTAAAAACAATAGATTTTAAACTTTACGCAGGAAGGTATAACAACCTTTTACGCAGAACAACCTTGAAGCTCTGGTTTACGCGGACAGCTTCGAAGCCCTATTTTACGCCAAACAACCTTGAAGCTTTGTTTTACGCAGACAGCTCTGAAGCCCTATTTTATGCCAAACAACCTTGAAGCTCTGTTTTACGCAGACAGCTCTGAAGCCATATTTTATGCCAAACAACCTTGAAGCTCTGTTTTACGCAGGAAGGGACTTCATGTATATTAGGGGTTTTGACTGTAAAATATGCGAATAATTCCCCAGCATATTTCATGCTTATATAAGACCCCCTTCAAAGTTTTTAAAACTTAGACAAGTTTTGGAATACTTTGAAAGAAGCATGGAAAAAGTCTTTGATATGGGAATGAATATCCTGCTAGAGGTGATATGTACGGGATAGTACATTCCATTCTCTTAAAGAATTTTAGTAGACTTATTACCTAAGGCGTACCTAAGACTAGGTACAGATAACAAGTTGAAATGATTGACACTATCAGGGGTTATACGAACGTGATAGTAGAATGTCGATGGGCAAACTATTACTCAGAGGTAATATGGATATGACAAAGTTCTAAAAATATCTTATTCAGATGTAATATGAAAATGATAGAATATCATCCAACTAAATTTGTATATAAAACACTATCAGAGATAATATGGACATAATAGGTTTTGAAGTTTTAAATTAGTTAAACATATCTATTCAGAGGTAACATGGATGTGGTAAGATATCATAGTTTTTTAGGATATCCCGCTAGGGGATCTTTGGTGGACCTATTACCTTTTGCGCACTGGAGTGCAAGTAATAAGTTTAAAACAAGCCCGACCAGAGGTAATATGGACGTGGTGGGTTTTATGGAATTAACACCGCTGTTTAGACGACGACTGATGATAGTCGTAGGGAGAGGTTTGCTCAAAGGTCATATGGACATGAAAAACTCTCGGGAGAGGAAGTGAGGACGATAGCTCGGAGGTGATGTAGACGTGAGTTGATTAATAGTCGTAACGAGAGGTTAGGTACGATCTTGGTATTTTTGTGGAAGAAAAAGAAAATGAGCCAGAGGTAATATGGACGTGGTTGTTTGCTACTATTGGGGACATCACACTGGAGGATATTTGGTAGAATTACTACTTTTTGTGTACTAGAGTGCAAGTAGTAAGTTCAAAAATAATCCCTATCAGTGGTAATATGGACATGATAGGTTTTGTGGACCAGTTACTTCTTGCATATTTGAGTGCAAGTAACGGGTTTAAGACAAGCCCTGCCAGAGGTAATATGGACGTGGCAGATTTTGTGAACTTAACACCGTTGTTGTATCTTGGTGAGTACGAGTGGTAAGTAGAGATGACAACCGATATCAGAGGTAATATGGACGTGATGATCGATAGCCAAGACCCAGGGGGTTTGCTCAGAGCTAATATGGACATGGCAAACTCAGTTGGGGAGAAATATTAGGACGGTAGTTCTGAGGTAATATGGACGTGAACTAATATCTGGGACACTCACTGGGGAGTGGTTTGCTGAGTGTGGTCTATCCGAGAATAAAGATAGACCTGAGGATTGCTCCGCTGGAGAAATTGGTGGAACGACAGCTCAGAGGTAATAGGTAAAATACCGTCGATCCGAGGGAGAATTGGTTTTGGCTGACAACTTTGGCAACAAGAATTCAATCCTACTTGCAACTTTCCTTTAGCTGGCTTTTGCCTTCAGTTCAGAGAAAGTTTGAAGCTTCTTCTACAGCACTTCTTCATCATCGTGTAGTCCAAGGAACAAAGTGATCGACTGCAGATCAGACTTCCATAGCAATACTTTCCCAGAATTATTTTATTGTACTTAATATCCTCGTATAGGATTATTTGTACTTTTCTCTTTTCTCGTTTGTAAGCAAAAGTTTCGTATAAACTTTGTTTATCCAAACAAAATGGCCTAACAATTTCTCCTCTGAGCTGTCGCCATTTTGTTTGGATAAACAAAGTTTATACGAAACTTTTGCTTACAAACGAGAAAAGGAAAAAGTACAAATAATCCTATACGAGGATATTAAGTACAATAAAATGATTCTGGGGAAGTATTGCTATGGAAGTCTGATCTGCAGTCGATCACTTTGTTCCTTGGACTACACGATGATGAAGAAGTACTGTAAAAGAAGCTTCAAACTTTCTCTGAACTGAAGGCAAAAGCCGACCAAAGAAAAGTCGCAAGTATGATTGAATTCTTGTTGCCAAAGTTGTCAGCCAAAACCAATTCTCCCTCTTACCCTGTGACCAGGAATCTCTATTTATAAAGATCAATCAAGTAACTGCCTGGTTGGCATAAAAGCCAAATGACTGTCTTGTCGGTGTAAAAGGCCAAACTGTGAAGAAGATTGCCTCCTTTACGCTACGGTTATGACAACTGCTACCCACGTTCAAATAATCTTCTCTATCTGCGTATGACACGTATCCCTTTATAAGGTAACACGTATAACTGCTTCTCGAAGATCATGACATGCAAGCCATGTAGGTAACTGCCCCTGCGTAAAACTTGATAATTCATGAATAATAGATAACCAGCGTAAAATAGCCAATTATCCTTCACGACTGAGGTCTTGAGCGTATTCTGGGCTAAATAGCCTTATCAACGTACTTTTGCAAATATAGCCGAGTTGGCATATTTCGAGGAGATAGCATACGGCATACTCCTATAGTTGAAAATAGCCTGGTTGACGTAGAATGCAAGGATGATAATGTGAGCGTATTAGTCACAGTCTTAGCTTTCCCAGTAATGACAAATTTTAGAAAAATAGAACAAAATCTCGTGCATAAAATGCAGAGATATGCCTCGAGCTCTATACAAGAAATAGCTTTTGACGTGGCATCTGATTTTGTCTTGTCTTGAGCGTAAAAACTCATTTCTGTCAATGTAGAATAGGCAGCGTATTCAGAAGACTCCATTTTCTTCCTTTGAATGCGTAAAAATAACTTGTATCAAAAATATGTCACAAAATGACAACCTGGGTCTCTGTGTAAAATCATCATCACAGTCGTTCTCTCGATCATCATGCAGTACTTTTGTCAAATGTCAGGTTCATTGATTTGACTGACAAATTCATCCGAGGAATACGAAGAGTTTTATGCTGCATTAAAAATAACGTATTTTAAACTTTACGCAGGAAGGTATAGCAACCTTTTACGCAGAACAGCCTTGAAGCTCTGGTTTACGCGGACAGCTTTGAAGCCCTATTTTACGCCAAACAGCCTTGAAGCTATATTTTACGCAGACAACTCTGAAGCCCTATTTTATGCCAAACAACCTTGAAGCTCTGTTTTACGCAGACAGCTCTGAAGCCATATTTTACGCCAAACAACCTTGAAGCTCTGTTTTACGCAGGGAGGGACTTCATATATGTTAGGGGTTTTGACTGTAAAATACGCGGATAATTTCCCAGCATATTTCATACTTCTACAATCGTGTCGAACCACAAGTCAAGACGATCCATCAGTTGTCATGCTTCGGTCTCCCGGAAGTTTGATCATCCTCGCTGGATGTGAGATCACCATGCCAACGCTTCCGCTGGATAATCGTCCTAATCTGGGCGTGACGTATGTACGCGCATGGAGTTATGCTCGCACAAGACAAGAACATCGAACGTTATGGTCATCATCAAAATGATCGAGACGCCTTATTATTATACTTTGCTCCTTACAAGATATATTTCCTTTAAGTTATGTCCGTTCATACCATGATCATAATTCATCTAGCCAATTGTCCAACTTCAGTATTACCGTTTGATAAATCCATAGTTTACTTCTAGCATTCCTCAAGCAACTAAGTTCAATACTCAAGCCAAAGTCTATTCACTTTTGATACGTTCCATTCATCGAGTTTGTTTGGATAATCATCGAGCATGTTCCCGTGAATTCGATCATCCCCGTCGGACGTAAAATCACCACGCCGGCACTCCCGCAGAATAATTGTCCTCGGTCGGGACTGATTTTAAAGGTTATCTTTCGAAATAGATTTCAAGATTGTTCTTCCAAACTCCAGATCGAATCCGTTATCGCTTACCTCTTTCGTCGAACCACAATATTCATTCTCGGGCTAACTTCTATTCGAGTGATATCCTACTCAAGTTCAATCCGTTTGATAAAATTTGAAATCGCTCGCACGATCCAACAAGTTTCTACCAAGTTTTCTTGACCAAGATATTAATATTTATTACTTTGAATTCCTATTCGATATAAGCCTTATCACTTGTTTAATACATTCTTAAATCATTCAAACCAACTATTATACGAGACCTATTAATTTATTTAAATATTTTCAAAATGATCCATACACCACTCAGGAATCGAGGCATCCAATTAAATCCTCAATCATTTTTGCATCACTCGCTAGCATATTCACCAAGTCGTTCCTTAGAACTCCTACGCGATACCTAAGCGTCGCCTGATAAATCTTAGTCTCATATATATTCCTGTTAATATTCATCCAAGTAAACCATATTTGATTTGTATCTGCCGACACGAAATACCGTTCTTGCTATTTCTCAAAATCCAAGCACAATTCTTTATATTTGCCTTAGCGATATTCTGATAATATTTTTATCGGTTGCCATTCCAAGTCTGACTTATCCTTATCTTAATGATATCCCAATCTCGCTTACAAACTTGTTTGCACCAAAGAGCCTTGGCGCGCGATACTCAACATAACTTTGCCTAAAGGCTGTGTGCATAGCTAACCGTCCAAACGATATTCTATTTCGTATACTAACCAGCTTGGTTATCACATATAGGTATTTGGGTTCACACATAACTTACAAATTCTAGCACGAGTCTATTTCTACAAAGTCTAACACAGGTCAGAACAAGGATCTTCGCATAACTATCCAGTTCAAGCAATCATATCATTCACATGCACTTTTAAAATTATTTAGACTCATTGTATGGAATATCCCAATGAGTCAACGAGAGAGAGAGAGAGAGAAAGAGAGAGAGAGAGATAGTATGCGCATAACCCACAAACAAGCTTTCAAAACTGAAAAATTGATAAGAAGTCCAAAGACGTAAAACTGGTGCTCTGATACCAATATGTCATGTCCCGATCTCCCGAAGGAATCGATCGTTGTCACGACCCGCACCCGGAATTGGGGCACGAGTACGCGAGTACGTCCAGCCTACGCCGCAGCATCGGCGGTAGAACGCTGTCGAGGTCTTGATACTATCTAGCCAATCTCATACAAGCATCCAATCTCCATAAAGAGGTACGGATGACACAAATAAGATGAACACATACTCAATCACAGGATTACAGCACGATAAGATAGCGAACAAAAATTAAATACAACACAAGTCTAAAGTAAAAATCAAACTCAACAATATCCAAGTCTCATCAAAAAATGCCGAAGACAAATCCGGTACCAAATAGTCTGCTAAAAGAACTAACTAGAAGATTAGTGATTCCGGCTAGACCTCCCGGAATCACAACTAAACTATCAAGCCCAAGTTGCAGCTACTCACCATATGGTCCATAAAGTATCGGACACCGATCCTCTAAGGCATAGTCTGGAAAAATGTTTCCAGTCTGGAAGGAGCAAAGCACAATCTCAAATAACAGTTCCATTAAATTGATAAGGACTATAAAGCAATAAATATGTGATGCTAGCTACTGAGAAGATAGTGAAATAAATGCAATGGCAATTAAAAAGAGACAGGCAATGTAAAGAGACAGGCAACAGGCAATATGATACAGTCAGTGCATGTATGAAAATGAAAAGAACAAGGAACAGTATCATATACGGGTGATGTAGTATATGATTTAAATAGAGAACTGTAATCTATTCTAAGTGTTTGAAATAGTAGTTTCAAAATGTGATCGGCTTGGGAACATGTACGATAGCTATAGGGCCTGGCTAATCATGGGCGAAGAGCATGATTAACACTTATATTGTTATACACTGCAATAAGAGGTTATGATCACATTTCTTACTAACTACTTCCCCGCCCCCAACTAGTATTGTGGATCCAACCATGACACGTCAAGATACACGAGCAAGTCCAATCTATCATGTACGATGTCTATTATACATGTCGTGTACAATGTCAACGATAATCAATGTAACATCTCATGACTGCAGATCCAAGCTATACTAGTCCGTGTAGCACAGTGTCAAGGATTCAGATGTAATATTTCATGATTATTGAACTTATAAAAATTATCAAGGAATTGGAAATTATCAGAGAATGTACTTGCCTTGGGTCCTTAGCTGGTAATTATTGATGTCCTGTCCCAGAATATCCCCTGGGTGAAGCAACAGTCCTAAAAATATATCACAATAACACTTGTATCAGGTGCTACCCTAACACACAGTCTATAAACACTGGCCTCAGGGCCATGCCAGGCAGGGCACTAGTCAACTAGGGTCATCTAGTAGGGATACATATATACATATTATACTATACCAATTGAACAATAAAGATATATATATATTTATATTTATACCAAAATAGTACGTATACTATTACATTTTATAAACCAAAATACGTATATATCATATATGTGCAAAAGTACATTTTTAGAATATACATATATATATTGTCAACATCATTCTTAAACATACTAATATTAATTCACCAAATTAATTTTATACCATATAAAAAATACCCAATATACATACATATACATATGCATTAATTAAATACATATTTATACAATTAATTATACATACTTAATTATACAATTTATTTAAATACATACTATACTTATACAATTAAATAAAAATAAATAATATACATATTCATATTTGAATACATACATTACCAATGTATTTATATACTATACATACATGCGTATTAAATATTAATTAAATAAATTAATATACATATATAATACATGTTTATACCTATACCAGAAATAGGTTTATATATATGTATATATACTTACATATCAATATATAACATATATATATATAAACTACTTATATATATATACCAAGATACATAAAAATATTATTTAATATTTATACACACGTATACATCTACACACACATATACGTATATGTATTTACATAGTCAAATATTTATACACATTTACTAAATAACTATTATACATATACATATATGTGTGTGTAGATGAATACGTATGTATATATGCATATATATATATATATATATATATATATATATATATATAAGAAGAAGGAAGGGGAGAGAAAGGGCTCACAGGGGGTCGGCTTGCTGGCCGCCGGAGTACGGTCTGCCGGAGGTCGGGGAGGGGAGTACAGGAAGTCGGGGAGCTCACAGCAGGGAGGAGCTCGGGGTTAGGCTAGGCCGCCTGTGCAGGTGGAGCTGCCGGGGGTCGAGAATTGGGAGGAGCTCGCAGGAAGTCGGGGCTCGGTCGCCGGAGGGGTGTACGCAGAGGGGGAGCTCGAGGAATGCCGGGGAGGAGCAGTCGACTGTCCGGACTGGGAGTTGGGGGATGATATCGGAGGAGAAGGAGGGAGTTGTGGGAAATCGGGGGCCGGAGTTGGCAGCGCCGCCGGGGCTGAGCTGCGAGGATGGGGGAGGAGCACAGGGCTGGAGCCGCGGCCGGAGTAGGGGAGTTGTCCGGCGGAGGGAGGAAGGGCAGAGGGAGAGGGAGCCGTCGGGTTGGCCGCCGGGGCTGAGCAGCGACCGCCGGAGCACAGAGGAAGTCGGGGTGGGTGAACAGTGTTCCTCCCCTTTCTATCTCTTGAATTTAAATTCAAAGTAAAAGAAGAAGAAGAAGAAGAAGAAGAAGAAGAAGAAGAAGAAGAAGAAGAAGAAAGGAAAGAGAAGAAGAAAGGAAGAAGGAGAAGAAAGAAGAACTCCTACGTTGGAGGCTTGTGAGAATGTGGGGGCTTGTGAGGTGGGCTACCTAGGTTTTCTAGGGATTAGGGTTTGATGTGACATGACATTATATAGGGAGAGAGGGTGTGTGAATTTAAGGGTGAGGATTGGCCCATTTATTGTGTGGTCCAGATTGGTCATGAAGGAATTTTCATGTGGGGATGAGGGTGATGTTAAAAATATTAGGGGTTCCTCATTGGTTTAAACAAATGGGGTGTTACACCAAAAATGCAACTTTGTAAATTAGCCCCCTTAAATTTGGGTATTTGCACAGACGCATAAAATGACGAAAATTTGGCGGACGATTCAGTGTTCGGTGTTTTGTAGGGTCAGGGGGCGCTGTATGTTCGGTATGGGCTCAATTAGCAGGGCACTGAAATTAAATTGGGATTTTCAGAATCGGTTAAAATGGTATCCTCAAATTAATTAGAAATAAATGTAAGTTGTGTTCTAAAATTAATTAGGAGTACATGGGGCCAAAATCAGGTCGGGTCATCAATACCAATAATGAAGTAGACTCAGAACAGGATATTACCCTAATTTGGGCCGCACGAAAAAATAGGTCAAGATTGCCTCCAATTTCAATTGGAACGCACAACAATACAAAATAGGGATTTATTAAATAACGTCCGCGACGATTTTTGTGCGGCTAAAAAAATGCACAGAGGGCATAATTATGAGTTGCAAAAAATAGCAGAATGGAAGGCGGGCATGTCTAGGGCAAGATTGTGAAATTTGTTGGAAGACAAAAGTCAGGGTAGCGCTCCAAATATCGAAGCAAAGGCAATACGCAATAATTAAATAAATTACGGTAATTAATTAAAATCTCCAATAAATAAATTTTAGATAAAACAATTAAATACAGAATTCCACAATTTGGACAGGTGTTCATCTACTGGGCTTCTAGGTCAAATCTACTAGCTCAAATTAAATGAACACTATATATAATATTATATTTAAATTACACATCACACATTTATTTAAATCAAATATACTATCATGCAATTACTTAATTGTAACTACCATAATATTAAATATTATAAAAAGTCAAAAATACCCCTATTTTTGGAACGTGGTAGTGACAAGTCTACCCTCCTTAAAAGAATTTTGTCCTCGAAATTTAAAATCCTCATAGTAGTGTTTAATCATACACATTATTATTTTCCTCAAATTTAAATTCATCAACCACGAAATCAGGTAATAATCCACAATATCTTTTCACAATTTAAAAATTCTATAATTATTGCATTCCTGAAAAATCCTCGAAATGAAATCAAAGTCTATTTTTTGTCAAAAAATTTCCCGAAATTTTTAGTTAATAATTCAATACTCAGAATTTAATATCCACTCCTCAAATTTGATTTTAAATCAATGCACATATATAAAATGTAATCTCGTCCAAAAAAGTTTGAATTCAACATTAGTCCATCAATAATTTTATTCCTCGGTTTCCTCTTTCCTCAATTAATCAACAATGCGATACTTAAGGATTCTCCAAATGCAACATCCAAATATAACATTTAAAAAAATAACTTGCAACCAAATAAATATAATGATAGTCTCCCAAAATTTCCAAATTTTAATAACCAATTTAATTACATCATAATCTTCCTGGAATTAATAAACCACCAATTATGCCATGTTAATTTCTTAACCCTCTATTTAAATCAATGGTTATCCTCGAATTTTAATCATCTTGTCTCTCTTGTCAAGTCATAACTCCTTCATGAATCTTCGTCATGGTCAAACCCCGATAATCATGGTCTAAGAAAAATCTTTTCTACAATCATACAACATGCAACCTAAGGGAATATGTACGGTCATGGTGTCTTTTGTCATGGTATTGCAGTCTCTGTATCAGGGTGTACTACTAACTACATTATAACAAGAAATCATGCATACAAGCTACGGTACTAAGGTATCAGTCAATCAATCAAATAGTTAGGAAAAGAAGGAAAGAACAGAACCTGCTAACACATTACCTGCAGTACCGGTCTCCTCGACCGTCATCGCAAATGCCCCGCCCTGCTGGGGTGGTTTCCTTTGCGGGTGCTGAGCATTATACGGTTCCACAGGTAGCCTAACTGAATCTCTATAATCTGAAACTGCGCGCTGGCCGGGAAGATAAGGGGCTAGAAGACAATCCCTTACTCGATGTCCCGCAGCGCCGCAGTGCAAACAAAGTCCTAGTCTCGTTCTACAGCTCTCCCAAAGGTGACCTGGCTTCTTACAGAAATGACAAGTCTGCTGTGTCTCTCTCGGAGGCTGTTGCTGATTCTGCTGAACACGGACTGGTGTCTGGTACCGTTGTTGATACTGATACGCCCATGGATGTTGCTGGATAGGAATTGGTGCTAGGTACTGTGGTGGATGCTGAAATATCCATGGTTGTTGCTGAATATGAAATGGTACTTGGTACTGCTGTTGGTGCTGAATACGGGGGTGCTTGGCTGGTCCTGTGCTACCATTTGTATCTCCAAAAGTATTGTGACTCCTCTTAGGCCTGAGATCCAGATCCTCTTCTGCAATCTGAGCATCCATCAAGATAGCCTCAAAGGTAGCGGTACGACGGCTAGAAGTGCGCGACCTAATCTCTTTTGTCAGTCCCTTTCTGAATTTTCGGGCTCGATCTCCTGGGTCTCGAACTATGGACGATGCAAAATGGCTCAATCTACAGAATTCTGCAGCGTACTCGTCGACCGACATGTTTCCTTGAACCAAGTCATGAAACTGACTTTCCAAGGTTTCCAATGCCACGTCGAGAAAGAACTTCTCCTTGAAGAGCTCCTTGAAGGTCTCCCAAGTAAGTCCTTGTGCAGTAATTCTCGGCTCTGTGCGATACCACGTGAGTGCGATATCGAACATCTGACTGCCAGCGGCTTCTATCTGTAAGTTCTCCGAAATCTGGGTCAATCGCAGGCTCCTCTCTATATCCTCTAGCCAGTCGTCAGCGTAGAGTATCCCTTCGGTGCCTTTGAACTCCCGAGGCATCATCCTTTTGAAGTCCACTATAGTGCCTGATCTCTGTTGCTGCTGGCCAGGAAACTGCTGGTACTGTGCTACTCTCTCCAAAGCTTGGAGAGTCACTTGATGAGCATTCTCCATGTTTTTTCTCATCAGCTCGGTTTGTGCCTGGTGCGCTTCTGCTTGCACCCTCTGAGCCTCAGCTTGAACTCGCTGAGCATCTGCCGTCACTCTCTGGGCATCTACCATGCCTTGGATCAAGGTAAACATCTGCGTCCCGTCAATGGGCAAACCTCCGGGAATCGGAGTCGGTGGAGGTGGAAGGTTGTCCGTCACAGCTGCGGCTATCCTCTGAACAGGTGGGGGAGGAGGATCCCCGAAAAGTACAGAAACTCCTACATGCATCGGAGATGTAGGAGGAACTACGGCTGTTTGTCCCTCAGGTGGAGAGGTGGCAGACCCCTCTAAAGCTGGTGTTCCCGCTCTCATAGATCGTGTCTGCGGCGACATCCTGAAGACAGATCCCAAAGAATCAATTTAGGCAAAAATGCGATATCATCAAGGAAGGATAGTACAGTTCTAAAGAAGCAACATTCAAGATAAATAGATTGAAAGGAAAAATCCTAGTTGTGATTGCACAGGTCAAAGATACATCCAAGGTCTGATACCTCTATCCCTCTAAGTACCACAGTTCTATCACAAGCACACTCACTGCTAGCTTCCTTACCTACTGCAATCGCTGATACTAGTTATCATTGTCACTCAAGTGCATATCAATTACAACACACCATACTAAGTACTGCTCTCTCTCCAATACAATCCTAGATGAACACCTAAGCCAGTTGGCAGTGAAATCTCAATCATGCTCAAGCCAACATATCCTTACACATGCATCTCATCTTCTTATATACTAATATATCTCTCCCACTATAAGATCTTATCCTCAAATAAATTTCCTGAAAATAACTCCTCGAATAAATTTTAAAGTAAAATGCATACACTTTCCTCAAGACCAATTATCTAAATACTGAAGTAAAAAACTTAATCACAAAAAATTCTTACAGCTTGTCTAGGTTCATTGAATCGAATCTAAATCCTCAAAAAGTTTTAATGACAATATCTCAACTTCTCAAAATTCAAAAATTCAATTTGTTTTCAATCTTCAAATTATAATTTAAATCCATATCTAGTAATCCAATAGCCCTAGTGTTATCTTTTTCACTGTCCTCATCGACGTATCATCAAATAATACCATAAATCATTCTGCAAATTCATCTTGATATGAAATTAAACCCTACAATGAAACCAAAATCCTAATTTAATACCTGATCAACAATCAACAAGTGAGAATGGACGGAACAAGGGAATGATTTTAAATTGAAGATTATAACAAGATTCTCAGGGGTCATCCCAGAAATCTCTCAAGGAATTGTGATTGAGTATTCGCTCTCGTCCTAGTATCCTATGTCCTAGATCCTATCGCAGGCACGCAATAGTGTAACAAAGATGCCACACTACTACGACATCGCATAACTCGCGAAGTCTGACCTGCATGGGCCACCACTAAAAATGTGTCACGACCCGCACCCGGAATTGGGGCACAAGTACGCGAGTACGTCCAGCCTACGTCGCAGCATCGGTGGTAGAACGCTGTCGAGGTCTTGATACTATCTAGCCAATCTCACACAAGCATCCAATCTCCATAAAGAGGTACGGATGACACAAATAAGATGAACACATACTCAATCACAGGATTACAGCACGATAAGATAGCGAACAAAAATTAAATACAACACAAGTCTAAAGTAAAAATCAAACTCAACAATATCCAAGTCTCATCAAAAAATGCCGGAGACAAATCCGGTACCAAATAGTCTGCTAAAAGAACTAACTAGAAGATTAGTGATTCCGGCTAGACCTCCCGGAATCACAACTAAACTATCAAGCCCAAGTTGCAGCTACTCACCATATGGTCCATAAAGTGTCGGACACAGATCCTCTAAGGCATAGTCTGGAAAAATATTTACAGTTAGGAAGGAGCAAAGCACAATATCAAATAACAGTTCCATTAAATTGATAAGGACTATAAAGCAATAAACATGTGATGCTAGCTACTGAGAAGACAGTGAAATAAATGCAATGGCAATTAAAAAGAGACAGGCAATGTAAAGAGACAGGCAATAGGCAATATGATACAGTCAGTGCATGTATAAAAATGAAAAGAACAAGGAACAGTATCATATACGGGTGATGTAGTATATAATTTAAATAGAGAACTGTAATCAATTCTAAGTGTTTGAAATAGTAGTTTCAAAATATGATCGGCTTGGGAACATGTACGATAGCTATAGGGCCTGGCTAATCATGGGTGAAGAACATGATTAACACTTACATTGTTATACACTGCAATAAGAGGTTATGATCACATTTCTTACTAACTACTTCCCCGCCCCCAACTAGTATTGTGGATCCAACCATGACACGTCACGATACACGAGCAAGTCCAATCTATCATGTACGATGTCTAATATACATGTCGTGTACAATGTCAACGATAATCAATGTAACATCTCATGACTGCAGATCCAAGCTATACTAGTCCGTGTAGCACAGTGTCAAGGATTCAGATGTAACATTTCATGATTATTGAACTTATAGAAATTATCAAGGAATTGGAAATTATCAGAGAATGTACTTGCCTTGGGTCCTTAGCTGGTAATTATTGATGTCCTGTCCCAGAATATCCCCTGGGTGAAGCAACAGTCCTAAAAATATATCACAATAAAACTTGTATCAGGTGCTACCCTAACACACAGTCTATAAACACTGGCCTCAGGGCCATGCCAGGCAGGGCACTAGTCAACTAGGGTCATCTAGTAGGGATACATATATACATATTATACTATACCAATTGAACAATAAAGATATATATATATATATTTATACCAAAATAGTACGTATACTATTACATTTTATATACCAAAATACGTATATATCATATATGTGCAAAAGTACATTTTTAGAATATACATATATATATTGTCAACATCATTCTTAAACATACTAATATTAATTCACCAAATTAATTTTATACCATATAAAAAAATACCCAATATACATACATATACATATGCATTAATTAAATACATATTTATATAATTAATTATACATACTTAATTATACAATTTATTTAAATACATACTATACTCATACAATTAAATAAAAATAAATAATATACATATTCATATTTGAATACATACATTACCAATGTATTTATATACTATACATACATGCGTATTAAACATTAATTAAATAAATTAATATACATATATAATACATGTTTATACCTATACCAGAAATAGGTTTATATATATGTATATATACTTACATATCAATATATAACATATATATATATATATAAACTACTTATATATATATACCAAGATACATAAAAATATTATTTAATATTTATACACACGTATACATCTACACACACATATACGTATATGTATTTACATAGTCAAATATTTATACACATTTACTAAATAACTATTATACATATACATATATTATGTACTCATACGTATATACGTATGTATATATATATATATATATATATATATATATATATATATATATATATATATAAGAAGAAGGAAGGGGAGAGAAAGGGCTCACAGGGGGTCGGCTTGCTGGCCGCCGGAGTACGGTCTGCCGGAGGTCGGGGAGGGGAGTACAGGAAGTCAGGGAGCTCACAGCAGGGAGGAGCTCGGGGTTAGGCTGGGCCGCCTGTGCAGGTGGAGCTGCCGGGGGTCGGGAATTGGGAGGAGCTCGCAGGAAGTTGGGGCTCGGTCGCCGGAGGGGTGTACGCAGAGGGGGAGCTCGGGGAATGCAGGGGAGGAGCAGTCGGCTGTCCGGACTGGGAGTTGGGGGATGATGTCGGAGGAGAAGGAGGGAGTTGTGGGAAATCGGGGGCCGGAGTTGGCAGCGCCGCCGGGGCTGAGCTGCGAGGATGGGGGAGGAGCACAGGGCTGGAGCCGCGGCCGGAGTAGGGGAGTTTTCTGGCGGAGGGAGGAAGGGCAGAGGGAGAGGGAGCCGTCGGGTTGGCCGCCGGGGCTGAGCAGCGGCCGCTGGAGCACAGAGGAAGTCGGGGTGGGTGAACAGTGTTCCCCCCCTTTCTATCTCTTGAATTTAAATTCAAAGTAAAAGAAGAAGAAGAAGAAGAAGAAGAAGAAGAAGAAGAAAGGAAAGAGAAGAAGAAAGGAAGAAGGAGAAGAAGAAAGAAGAACTCCTACGTTGGAGGCTTGTGAGAATGTGGGGGCTTGTGAGGTGGGCTACCTAGGTTTTCTAGGGATTAGGGTTTGATGTGACATGACATTATATAGGGAGAGAGGGTGTGTGAATTTAAGGGTGAGTATTGGCCCATTTATTGTGTGGTCCAGATTGGTCATGAAGGAATTTTCATGTGGGGATGAGGGTGATGTTAAAAATATTAGGGGTTCCTCATTGGTTTAAACAAATGGGGTGTTACACCAAAAATGCAACTTTGCAAATTAGCCCCCTTAAATTTGGGTATTTGCACAGACGCATAAAATGACGAAAATTTGGCGGGCGATTCGGTGTTCGGTGTTTTGTAGGGTCAGGGGGCGCTGTATGTTCGGTATGGGCTCAATTAGCAGGGCACTGGAATTAAATTGGGATTTTCAGAATTGGTTAAAATGGTATCCTCAAATTAATTAGAAATAAATGTAAGTTGTGTTCTAAAATTAATTAGGAGTACATGGGGCCAAAATCAGGTCGGGTCATCAATACCAATAATGAAGTAGACTCAGAACAGGATATTACCCTAATTTGGGCCGCACGAAAAAATAGGTCAAGATTGCCTCCAATTTCAATTGGAACGCACAACGATACAAAATAGGGATTTATTAAATAACGTCCGTGACGATTTTTGTGCCGCTAAAAAAATGCACAGAGAGCATAATTATGAGTTGTAAAAAATAGCAGAATGGAAGACGGGCATGTCTAGGGCAAGATTGTGAAATTTGTTGGAAGACAAAAGTCAGGGTAGCGCTCCAAATATCGAAGCAAAGGCAATGCGCAATAATTAAATAAATTACGGTAATTAATTAAAACTCCAATAAATAAATTCTAGATAAAACAATTAAATACAGAATTCCACAATTTGGACAGGTGTTCATCTACTGGGCTTCTAGGTCAAATCTACTAGCTCAAATTAAATGAACACTGTATATAATATTATATTTAAATTACACATCACACATTTATTTAAATCAAATATACTATCATGCAATTACTTAATTGTAACTACCATAATATTAAATATTATAAAAAGTCAAAAATACCCCCGTTTTCGGAACGTGGTAGTGACAGTCGTCCCCGCTAGGCGCAAATCACCGCGCCAGTGCTCCCACGGGATGATCTTTTCTATCTGGACGTGATGATACACGAGCATAAGCTGCGCCCGAGCATGACCATGATCTGAATAGGATGTAAAATGTCTAAGCCACAGAGTCGCACAAATAGTCCGAATGCAGCAAAATAAAAAATCGAACATGCAATTAGTAACAAGTTCACAGAGTCGTCAATAGCAGAAGCAATGAATAACACAAGTATAGAAGTAAAACAAGCACTTTATTGATATTTTATAAGTATTACAGGCGACGCTAGGCCGAGATTATAAGTCGCTCAAGTCCCTCTCTCTCGAAATAATAAAAGCGTGCCAAGTGGCTATATTTGTGGAATGATACATAGGCGATATTCTAATATTATGTCTTATATATGCACTTCAGCTCCGGACGCAACGCTCCAAGGCTCCAGAGAAAACTTTATGCCTTTGCACGCACGAAGGGATTTCCGCACCGAACGAGGTTCTCCCACACCCTGCAATCAGTACATGAATGCACTATTGGGGAGGCTTCTCGCCCGTTCAACAAATTCAAACACGTTGTATAGGTTCCGTGCACCATCTATTAAGTTATCTTTCTAGTCTTGTCTTAGGATTAGTTTTATGGCATAATAAAAAGCCTAACTTGTATGGCAGTGCGTCGTACGATATAAGAGTAACTCGGCGAGACTTACCAACTTACCATTCGTCCTTCTCTGTCCAAGACAAACCAAGTTAAACCAAGCACGAGCATATATATAATAAAATCTATGGAAAATTGCATAAGCTAACACAAGTGTCATGAGCGGGGTTCTGATTTCAGGAGCACGAGTTACACGGATACTCGGGTGTATTACAGAAGATGTTCAAGTGTTCAATTATGTACAAGTGTGCACAAATGCCTAATACTCATATTCGTTGAGGTAATTTGGATTATTGGATGCGATGCAATGACTCGCATGTGGATTACCGCTAAGCGAGGATGACTTATCTATATGAACATGAGTCGCTGGCATAGCCAAAAAGGACGGGTTGTAGTCAAGAGCGAGAATGGTATGCGAATGAAGGAATGAGATGTCACATCCATCCTGAACAAAACAGGCGACTACTTAGTCTAAGAGCGAGAATGGCGTGAAGGGAGGTTCATAAGGCGCTACACGTCATCCTGTCCAAAACAGGCAGACTAACAGATGTTTCGTCCGGATCAGATCGGTCCTAGTGCCCCAGAGACCTTCTGCAGAAATAGATTGAATACTTTGTGCACAAGTTATCAGCGACATGCAAGTTTTAGGTCTCAGATTCACGGGATTCATTACATAACATGTTAATTCTTGATTCTTGTTCAGAACGAGTATGCTCTACAAGCTGTGATTCTTGCTTTATTTGACATGATTCTCGTTCCAAGTTAAACTTGACATGGTACTATCCCCCTAGTTCGGAGATGCCTTGGTGACCTAACGGTCCCGAACACTTTCAGGTTTATACTTGAATGGAACGACTATTAGATAGTCCTCCGGAAAACTTAGATGAATGCAAGACAAAATAGTGTTATCGGATCATGGCATAAAATTATGTGACAAGCATTAAAATGAGGCAAACGAGTACAAGTTAGTATGTAAGCAGACAAGCATAAGGAAATATACTGTATAGTCTACCTTAGAACATAAGCCTTTACGTTAGCACGGGTCTAAGGGGTAGTGCGAGGAGTAAAATCTTACATGGGCATATCGAACGACATAATCTATGGGACGAGTAGTGTAAACAAATGAAGCAGTGCACTATGAAGAGTATATAATAATCTACTCGAGGCATAGCGGGGTCTACTTGCACGAAGCTAAGGTAGCATGCGAGGGTCTAAGTTATAAGCCAAGTTTTATTTCCATGTTCTAACACAAGCAATACAAGATGGGATTATCCCCTTAGCTATGTACGTTATATTCCTTATTAGCATGCAAGGGGTGATTTACCTAGCGACTAACATGTATCGTCCATATTTTAAGTTTGCTGACAAAACAAAGACAAGCTCATCGTAGCCACCCAACTTAGCAATGATTCGCCTCGGTCGAGCGATACTCCGAGCGAGCCTTTGAAAGTATAAGTTTGAACTCCTGAAGGGCTAAGTCTAAAATCCTTTGCCTCAAGCTAGCCTTCTCGCTGAGAAAAGTGGGTCGGGTCATTGCACTTGTCCCGTTTGAATCGGCTATCCGCTTGAACGGAAAGGGGTCGTTACACAGCTAGCACCACTGGTTCCATTAAGGAGGAGCGACATAGAGCGTCGACCATTTACGAGATACTCACCGGATGAGTATATGCTACTAACTGACGGGGGAGAGCCCAAAAGTTTTACAGAGGCTATGGAAAACGAACACAGGTAGGAGTGGATAGAGGCTATGCAGGAGGAGATGAGTTCCTTGCAGGCCAACTCTACTTATGATCTGGTACGGTTGCCAAAGGGCAATAAGGCTTTAAAAAATTAATGGGTTTTCAGAGTGAAGAAGACAGATGATGCTACTCGCCCTCGATACGTGAAGACGGTATTCCTCCACTGTGATCTTGAGGATGAGTTATACATGGAGCAGCCAGAGGAATTATGTGAGAAGGTCAAGTTATACTTGGTCTGTCGGTTGAGGAAGGGCTTGCATGATCTGAAGCAGGCTCCAAGACAGTGATACATGAAGTTTGAGTCATTTATAGGGTAGCATGGTTATGCACGGACGACGTTGGACCACTGTGTATTTATAAGGTACTTTGTCAATGATGACTTTATTATTTTACTGCTTTATATTGATGATATTCTAATGGTGGATCGGAATACCACTAGGATAACAGAGTTGAAGCGCCAATTGAGCGTGGCCTTCTTTATGAAGGATTTGGGCACAACGAAGACTATTCTTGGGATGGAGATCAGCCAAAAGAGAGAGAGTCCAAGTTGTTACACTTTTCCAGAAGAAGTACATTCACCAGGTACTTTAGCGTTTCGGGATGGACGGTTAGAAGAAAGTGAGTAACCCCCTTGCGGCTCACTTTAAGTTCACTGAGGAGCAGTGTCCATCTACCGAGGACGAGAAAAAGATATGGAGCAGGTTCCATATGCCTCAGTCGTGGAAAGTCTCATGTATGCTATGGTGTGTACGAGGCCAGACATCGCTCACACAGTTGGCACAGTTAGGAAGTATCTTTCCCATCCTAGAAGGGTACATTGGAGTGCGGTCAAGTGGATCCTACGATACCTTCAAGGCACTGCCGATTGGAGGCTTTCTTTTGGTGGTGATGAGCCGAAGCTGGTTGGGTATACTGACGCTGATATGGCTGGAGATGTAGACACAAGGCGATCGACTTTGGTCTATGTGATGATGTTCGTTGGTGGAGCGCTATCTGGCAGTCGACGTTACAGAAGTGTGTTGATTTGTCGACGACAAAGGCAGAGTACATTACGACGACGAAGGCTTGCAAGGAGTATCTATGGATAAGGAAGCTGTTGCAGGAAATGTGGATAAAGTAATAGCAGTATCCTTTGCTTTGTGATAGCCATAGTATAATTTATTTTGTGAAGAAACATCCATTTCATAGTCGGTCCAAGCACATTGATACTCGGTATCATTAGATATGGGATGTGGTTGATAAGAAGGAAGCGACGCTTGAGAAGGTTCATACAGATGACAAGGGAGAAGACATGTTCACAAAGATTCTTTCAAGAAAAAAGTTTGAGTACTGCAGGCAGATTATCGGGATGACGACCACCTCCACATAGTTGTGAAGGAGAAGATTTATTGGAGTGGTTGGGGTTTCCAACCTATATGGAGAATACCCCAGAGTGCGACGAACGTCGTCTGTGTGTCGGAGAAGCTCATAGAGGTGACGAGGGCCATTCGAGAAGTCGGAGAAGCTCAGGGAGGAGACGAGGGTCATTCGAGAAGTCGGAGAAGCTCAGGAGCAGCAAATAGGGGATTGGAGGGACTGCTGAAAACAGGCCTACCGAGTTCAGATCAAACTCGGTTTCCCAGGCCGAGTTCGGACGAACTCGGTCTGGGTGCTCCAGAAGCTCCGGAGAGCTGCTATTTCGTTTACTCGCAAATCACCGGCTCGGGCCGAATTCAGTCATAATTCGGTCGGCGGGCTGAACAAAAATTTTGACGTATTTTATACACCGTTGGATCGTATCCTACGGTTCAGGTTGGTTGTGGGATTAGAGAGTATAAGTTAGATTTTTCTAACCCTAACATGCAACAATGAGAGAAAAAGGAGGAAAGAGTGTCATTGCAACTTTGGGATGGAGAAAGAAGGATTGGAGGCCGTTTCGGAGGAGACACTCAATTTTGGGTAATTTTTCATTGTCTTCTATCTTCGTGGTGTAATCTATTTTTTATTCCTAAGTGTTGTGGAGATCCGTGTTGGATCATGAGGAGCTTGTAGAGGGTGTATTCTCTTTATTCCATTAGTGGAGGTTCTTCAGGGTTGGACTTCGATCGTCCCGTAATTTTTTCTATCTGGTTTTTTCACGTAAAAATACCTGTGTCTGCGATTTGTGTTAGGCATTTTTTGGTTTGTACGTTTTGCTCGGTTCTCTTGCAGGTAATTTCTGGTTTGTAGAACGGTTTTCGCGTTTCGTTCCCAACAGAAGCATGACCACTTGTCGACGACGGACAGAGAGACATTAGAGATAACCATATATACTCTATTCTAAAGGGCTATTCTACAATAATAACATTACTCTATTTTATTTTAATCTTCTACTTGGCATTAATAATCTTATGAAAATATAGGAATAAAGGCTAAGAATTGTTTTTTTTTATTTACTAAAGAGTGAAAGTAAAAGGAAGAATGATCAAAATCACCCACTATTTGACGAATCAACTTTATTCCGACCAAGCAAATATCGAACGATTCCTAAAAAAAAACTATTTTTGATGTGATGCACGATATTCTTAAATGAAATAACCATACAATGGAGCTATGCTCCATAAACATCCAATCCGATCAAATTAAGCAAGCCTGCATCATCACTCAAATTCTGCAATTTTTTTGCATAGCTCAAATCCAATCAGTCTATTCAACCCAAGAAGTTAACACAATACCTCCGCTCGGAGCGGGACATTACACCGATCACATAGATCTCTGAATGATTTCTCGACATAAATCTAAATCGAACCAGACCCTTAGAGCCAACAAACCGGCCCAATACACCTCACGAATTGGGACATTACAGCTGGTGGCAAGGTCCGGCAATGGAGTCTTCAAGGTTTACCAGCAGTCCACAGACGACAATATGTATTGAGCGAATCAGGCCAAAAGAAGCAAGACCACTTGTCGATGGCGGACAGAGAGACGTGAGAGAGAACCATAAATACTATAAGTTTTTTGGACATTCTCGCGCGCGAGGAGGAATCATGGGATCTGATTTTCGGAAAGAAGAGGAGGAGAGAATTTTTTGGCTATGATCCCATGTTAGGTTCGGTAAGTGAGAGAAAGCAGAGTTAGTCCTAATAAGGACATTTAGAAAAAAACTGAAGATTTTATATTTAGTATAAAATTTGAGTTAATGGGTAACTAAATATTTTTTATCTATAAATAATAATATTTACCGACAATAAAATTTTATACCAAAAGATTAATAATACTTCTCATACTTAAATTATATATTAATATAGGTATGCTTTCGTTTATACATTATTTGTCCTTGTTTATTCTTATTATTTTTTAAGAAACTTGATAGTTAATTAATTAAGCGAAGGTTCTGAGGACTCTTTTACTTCAAACTCCTCGTAACCTTCTCCGATTGTTCGTTCTTTCTTGACCGAGAAAAATCAATATAGTCGTCAGCATGGTATATATAACCGCAGTCCAACTTTGAAAATACTGGTATGATTCTGTCCTGGCAATGACAGTCTAACTCTTGTTGTTTGTTGGCTGAATTTTTTTTTTATAAAAAATACTCGACAGATCGGAAGAGAAAACCGCGAACCAGTTCGTGACGTTTTTCTATTGACTGGATCAAAAATTCTAACATTAGCTATTCCTGAGCGGAGAGGTACCACGTAACCTTCGAACTGATCTGCAATCTATTTCTTTCTGTCTACATGTACTGTTTTATTTTTATTTTTTTATATCCAAGTCCCCACTCAACACGTCGATCTTGTCTTTCGTAAATTGCTTAACCATGGCAAATTGGACTTAGCACTACACGTGTCGGACCATACTCGAACTTAGTTTTAATCCCTTATCATGTTCCTTGGTACAATTTAAATTTGGAATCGTCTTGTGGAGAAGTTGTTTGGTTTTCTTTTAATTGGAGAATTAAGAAAAAAAAAAAATCAAGAAACTATTGTTGGAATTTAGAAACGTACTGCGGAAAAAATATATGAATCTCAATCTTCTATGCGAGATAAAAAACAAACGATGTGTGGTCACTACGACCATTCTGACAAATTTTAGCCTTTTATATACTTAAAAATATTATATATGCAATACACATCGACTTTATTTTTATTTTAACAGTCAACCTCTTACTTATACAAATATAGAAATCGCAAATATCCCCCCAAAACCTTATAAGATCCTTTTACTTATTTTACTTAGTAATATTAGTCCATCATGACGATCTCGACTTGACGAAGTAAACGACCCTTCTAAGAAATATATTCGTCTGTCTTGAAACGAGTTTGGATCTCTCACAAAAAAATTATATATATTTTTAAGTCCTATAAGAGAACTTAAGAATAAACTTTCAATTTTATTTCTCGCAAAAAAATCTTATGCAGCCCCGACTTAGCCTCTAAATTAGCCAAAAATATTTGGGATCAGGTTATACATACTCCAACTTTTACTTAATATACTTTATATTAAATAAAATAAAAAATAAAAATATATTAAAAGACATGATTATCTATTTTTTGGTCGGCCATTGGCGAATCCCGCCCCACCTCACCCTTCCCTACTTCTCCGGCCGCCTCTGACGTACCCCTCCTTGTCATCCCGTCGTTTCACGTCCGCGCACCCCCCTCCATCTCCAGCCGCGTACCTCCCTCTGCTGACAGGCGCGCATCGTTCTCCACCGCGCGTCAACCCCTCCGCAGTGCACAGCACACCAGCGCGCGTCTCCGCAACACGCCGCCCCCAGCGTGGGTGCCTCCATCGCACGGCGCCCCCGACGCACGCTCCTCCGCCCGCGGTCCCTCCGTCGCTGCTGCCCCCCCCCCCCCTCCCGTGCGCGGGCGCCTCCGCCACACGCCGCCCTCGCGCGCGCGCCTCCTCCCGGGCATCCCTGCTCCTTCGCTCGCGCGTCCCTGCGCCTCCGTCCGCTTGCTGTGTCCCCGCGACCCCGCCTTGACGGCGTGAGAGCAGACGACGAGGATAAAATGGTAATGTAGTGGGATGTGGTTAGAATTTTGGTAATTTTAAAATAGTTAAATTTGGATGTGTTTAGCATTTGGGGTGTGTTAAGTAGAAGATGATGTGTGTATAGTCCGACCCAATATTTGGACTGTCGAAAAGTTCATAAAAAATCTTAGGCTAAATTTTAGCTTGATACCCTCAACTTTTTATGTTTGACAACTTGATAACCTAAACTTTCAAAATAGCCAACTTGATATCCTGAAAAAAATATTCCCTCTCTCTTTCCCAGCCCCTCCAACAACACCCCACTCCCGCTTCGCTAGCGCTCTCCGCACACCCCTCTCCTCCAACCATTCGCCCACCCACCCCTCCTTCCGTCTCGCCCCCCGTGCGCACCGCCTGTGCCCGTGTGCCTCGTCGTCCGCACCCGTCGTCCGCCCAACCATTCGCCCACCCACTCTCTCTCTCCAAATGGAACTTCTAACACACCTTCATTACTGACGTGTTGGACTGGAGATGCATGCATATGCAACAAAGCTAGTAAGAGTCAACCTTTAGCTATCTATCTTCGTTCGATAGCTGACTACCTTTTGAAGAACCTCGAGTGCAACATTTTTTTTTTTAAAATGATAGATAAAATAAAAAATTTCCTCAACAAGTAAATCAAGTATAAACCGCTTTCGATATCGATAAAGCTACTTAAAATCATTTGTCCAAACACTCCCAATAACAACAAGAGCTATGATAAGTTTTCAACTTTTAGTTAACTTAAGACCTAGGGTTGCTTCTAATTTATCCACAACAAAATATAGAGGTTTTTTATTAGGCCGGATCCACGTGGTGGGACAATTGTTCTCACTAAATATTTTTTTTTTGTTAAATCTTTTATTTTTATATAAAAAAAGACTAATTAGAGTTTACATCCTGAATTTTATATCAGCTTAGCCTTGACATATTCAATTAAAATTTTGGATTCTGATTTTTTTTTTTTAACTTTTTTCAATTATACTCCCATTTTCATAATACGTTTGTTGTACCATTGTAATAACGTTAAGAGTATAATCCAAAAAAAAAAAAAAATTTAGAATCTAATTTTTTCAATTGGACATGACAAGACTTAAATTCTAAGCTGATATAAAATCCAAGGTCTAAACACTAATTAGCCTTAAAAAAATTATCAATTTTACATTTTGACTTCTCTAAAATTTATAATATATAATTTTTATATACATATTTACATCAAATTTTACTTTTTTTTTTATAATTTTATCAAATTTATTTTTTGCTCTCCTTCAAACTTTATTTAATAAAATTTTAAATTTTTTAAGAATTAAAATTTAACTCTTCTCTTTTAAATTGTTGCATCCGCCCATGCTTCTTACCACTTGTACTTAATTTCTTAAGTTAACTATTTCGTTTCCTTGTGCATACCAGCAAGTCAGACTATCTGAAGAGCATCCAAAATTCTATATCAAATATCAAGGGCAGTTGAGGCATATTAAAAATAAAAAGGCTCCTATATGAAGTATGCATCATTTTCTACATGTGATGACCATGTATGTATGTCACCCTCTTTGTATACTCTCACGTTCACGCTCACGCTCACCATATATAAAATAAGTAAATTAAAATATAAGATTTTTAATTAGGACACAATTAATTGTTAGGAGATCTTAATATTTCAACAGTTCATTAATAAATCAGAACTATCAAAATTTAATATTTTTTAATATAAAAAAAATTTGTTAGGAGGCATCAAATGTTGGAAATGAAAGTGCGGAAACCGTTTCCCAAACCAGAAAGTACCTGCGAGAGAACCGAGCAAAACGCACAAACCCAAAATGCCAAACACAAATCGCAGACACAGAAATTTTTGACGTGGAAAATTCTTGCGGAAAAAACCACGGGACGATCAGAGTCCAACCCTGAAAAGCCTCCACTAATGGAATAAGAAATACACCGACTCCTTACAAACTTCTCACCGATCCAAACGGATCACCACAACTCTTTTGGAACAAAAAATAGATTATAACCACGAAGAAGAAAGACAACGAGAAATATCTGAAACATATCTCCTTCTTCGAAACGGCCTCCAATCCTTTTTCTACTCTCCAATGTTGCAATGGCACTCTTGCCTCATTTTCTCTCCTTGTTGCTATTTTTTTTTATAGAGAAAGAGATATATTTTAGGGCCAGGAGACACCTATATATAGCCTCAAAGCCACAACTAGCATTCCTATTATAGATAGGAATATCCAATCCAAATCCAAATCCAAATCCAAATCCATTGACATATTCCTATTATATGTAGGAATATCCAATTCTAATCCATTGAGATATTCCTATTATATTTAGGAATATCCAATCCAAATAAATTGAGGTATTCCTATTATATGTAAAAATACTCAATTCTACTCCGGAGTATTTTCCACATAGGTTGGAAACCCCATCCATTCCAACAAATCTTCCCCTTCACAACTATATGGAGGGGGTCGTCATCCCGACGATCCGTCTGCAGTACTCAAACTTTTTTCTCGGTAGAACCTTTGTGAACATATCTGCTCCGTTGTCATCTGTATGAACCTTCTCAAGCGCCGCTTCCTTCTTGTCAACCACATCTCATATCCAATGATACTGGGTATCAATGTGCTTGGACCGGCTATGAAATGTCTAATTTTTTACAAGGTGAATAGCACTCTGACTATCGCAAATCAAAGAATATTGCTCCTGTTTTAGCCCAATTTTCTGCAGCAGCTTCTTCATCCACACCAACTCCTTGCAAGCCTCCGTTGCCACAATGTATTCTGCCTCTATCGTCGACAAGGCAACACACTTCTGTAAATGCGACTGCCACGATACTGCTCCACCAACAAACATCATCATATAGCCCTGAGTCGATCGTCTCGTCTCTACATCTCCAGCCATATCAGCGTCGGTAGATCCAACCAGCATCGGCTCGCCACCACCAAATGAAAGTCTCCAATCGGCAGTACCCTGAAGATATCGTAGAATCCACTTGACCCCACTCTAATATACCCTTTCAGGATCGGAAGTGTACCTGCTAATTGTGTCGACTGTGTGAGCAATGTCTGGTCTCGTACATACCATAGCATACATAAGACTCCCCATGGCTGAAGCATATGGAACTCACTCCATATCTTCCTTCTCGTCCTCGGTAGATGGACACTGCTCCTCAGTGAACTTAAAGTGAGCCGCAAGGGGGTTACTCACTTTCTTTGACCCGTCCATCTCGAAACGCTGAAGTACCCGGTAAATGTACTTCTTTTGGAACAAGTGTAACATCTTGGACTCTCTCTCTCTCGGCTGATCTTCATCCCAAGAATAGTTTTCGCTGCGCCCAAATCCTTCATAGAGAAGGCCGCTCCCAGTTGGTGCTTCAACTCTGCTATCCTGGTGGCACTCTAACCCACCAACAACATGTCATCAACCTAAAGCAACAAAATGATAAAATCATCCTCGGCGAAGTACCTCAAAATAATACAATGATCCGACGTCGTCCGTGCATAACCATGCTCCCCCATAAACGACTCAAACTTCCTGTACCACTACCTCAGAGCTTGTTTTAGACCATACAAGCTCTTCCTCAACCGGCAGACCAAATGTGACTTGCCCTTCTCACAAAATTCCGCTGGCTGCTCCATGTACAACTCCTCCTCAAGATCACCGTGGAGGAATGTCGTCTTCACATCCATTTGTTCGACCTCCAAGTCGAAACTGGCTGCCAATGCTAGCACCACCCGTATAGACGACTGCTTGACGACTGGCAAAACGATCTCATCATAATCTACGTCTTTCTGCTGATAGTAGCCTTTAACTACTAGCCTCGCTTTGTATCGAGGGTGAGTAGCATCATCTGTCTGCTTCACTCTGAACACCCATCCATTCTTCAAAGTCTTCTTGCCTTTTGGCAACAACACCAGATCATAAGTAGAGTTGACCTCCAAGGAACTCATCTCCTCCTGCATGGCCTCCATCCACTCCTGCTTGTGTTCGTCTTCCATAGCCTCTGCAAAACTTTTGGGTTCTTCCCCGTCAGTCAGTAGCACATACTCACCCGGTGAGTATCTCGTAGATGGTCGACGTTCTCTATCACTCCCCCTCAACGGAACCACTGGTGCTGGCTGTATATCTACAATCTCCTTCCATCCTGGAACTGCCTCTTTGGCATGCTCATCCTCTTGAGGGTCACACCGACCATGATTAGCAAACTGATGATCAAGGTTGAGAGCAACTCCATGTACTGGTTCCCCCATAACTGGATCCTCTACGATGTCCTCTGAAAACTTCTCGAAGCGAAATGACTCTAACTCAGGCAATTCCTCAGCCTCAGAAGGCATCTCGGAATCCTGAGTGTTGGTCATGGTCTGATCCTCGACGAATACCACGTTTCTGCTTCTGTAGAGCTTTCTTTCCACTGGATCGTAGAGTCTATAGCCAAAATATCCCGACCGTAGCCGACAAAGACGTACCGCCTCGTCTTTGGCTCAAGTTTGGATCTCTCGTCCTTTCGTACATGCACGAAGGCCTTACAACCAAACACTCGCAGGTAATTGTATGACGGCTCTTTGTCGTACCATACTTTGTCAGGCACATCACCCTACAGTTCTAATTAATCGACAAGGACTATAAAACAATAAATAGATGATGCTATATACTGAGAGAAGATAATAAATAAATACAATGGCAAAATAAAGAGAACAGACAATATAGGCAATATGGTACATTCATGACATATATGAAATGAAGAGAAAGAGCTATTGTATCATATACGGGGTGATGTAGTATGTGAACTGAAATAGAGAACTGTAACTATTCTAAGTGTTTGAAATAGTAGCATCGATATGTGATCGGCTTGGGAACATATACGAGAGCTATATGGCCTGGCTAATCATATGTGAGGCGTATGATTAACACTAACAATATTTTACACTTGTACGATAGGGTTATGATCACATTTCTCACTAGCAATTTTCCCGCCCCCAACTAGTACAGTGGATCCAACCATGACACGTTACGATACACGATCAATGTCCAATATATCATGTATAATATCTAATATCAATGTCTAATATCAATATTGTGTACAATGTCAATACGATAACCAATGTAACATTTCATGACTGCAGATCCAATCTATATACTAGTCCGTGTAGCACAGTGACAAGAATCAGATGTAACATTTTTAAATACTTAAATTATAGAAATTATCAAATAACAAAAATTATCAGAGAATGTACTCACCTGTGGTCCTTAGCTGGTATGAATCAGAGTCCAAGTCACAGTCCAAATAGCCAATGTATTACAATTTTACCATGTCAAAAGATAGTTTATTTTAATTTATTTAATTCTGGAATAATTATTCTAAAATCCTATTTTAATCTTATTATTCTGATTTTTAGGTTAATTCCTAAATTTTGTCCAAGGAAACTAAATTTTACCAATTCGAGATCCATGGCACGCAAATCGAGACGACCTGTTGACCAAAAAGTCAACCGATGCAAACTCGACTTTCATGCATGGTTTTCTGTAGATTTTAACATCAAAAATATGCTGGAATTTATGGCTCGACCGAATTCAAATTCGTTTGAAAATTATTGTACATACAAAATCGTATTGTGCAACTATGATTGATTGTTAACCTAGAAGTTCTATAGAATTAACAGTACAAAAATATTTCGTATTAAATCCTAAGAAAAATATATGTCAATTATCTCAACATTAGCTTTTCGAAATATCAAACGATTAGTGATTCTGATTCATGGTTCTCCCGGAATCGCGAAAACACCAAGACGCGTCTATTTCAATATTATATTGAACTCCTAATACTCAAAATTCTCAATATTATCCTGGAGTTCCTTGAATTATATCTCAAAACTTTTGAGATTATCCTAAATTTAAAAACTTTCAACATTATCCTCAATTTAAAAAAAAATTCAACATTATCCTGAAGACAGACCGAAAAGAATCAATCAAGGCAATAAATACGATATCATCAAGGAAGGACAGTAAAAATTCTAAAGGAAGCAATATTCATATGGAATAAGGATAACAAGATAAATAGATTGGAATGTTCCTAGTTGTAATTGAGTATTCTCTCTCATCCTAGTATGCTATACCCTAGATCCTATCACAGGCTCGTAGTAGTACAACTAAGTCGTTACACTATCACAACATCGCTCTAATTACGAAGCTCGACCTGCATGGACCACTAATAAAAACGTGTCACGACCCGCACCCGATATAGGGGTACGAGTATGTGGGTACGTCCAGCCTACGAATTATCCAAAATTTAATGTTCAGAATTTCGTGAAACAATTTACATATTCAGAAAACTAACCTCAATATGGTTCTAACGCAAGAAACTAGACCGAGTTTGGAGTCCGGAGCTATGAGTAATGGTTTCTGGAAGATGAAGAAAATCCTAGATGACATCCCCTCAAATCTCTCTCTCTCTAAAATAATGAGATAATTAAGGTTATTATATATATATATATATATATATATATATATATATATATATATATATAGGTGTTGGATGACATGCGGCTTAATGAAAAGTTTAAAGGCTGACACATGTCAGAATCTGACTGGATGATTTTGTTTATATTATTTGTTTTTGATTTACCTTTATCAAAATATTATTTAAGTCATTTTAAATCTAAACAACTCAAAATAAATATTAAAAATAATCATAAAAATCTGGAAAAATTACAGAAAGAATATTTTGAACCTAAAAACCCTAAAAAAAATACTTGGGACAATTTTATGTTCATATATTTTCTACTATAATTAGGAGAAGCTCTAAAAATTAGTTTTACCTATTTAAATAAAAATAAATATTAAAAATATTTCAAAATTTTTGAAATAATTTCAGAAAATATATAATAATATTATAAATACTAAAAAATTACGTGGGTCTATTCTATATTCCTGAGCTTGCACAATAAATTCTTGAAAGCCCTTAAAAATTTACTGTTACTAGTTTTTAATTAACCAAAAATTATGAAAAAATTCCAATAGCCACAAATTAACCTAATAATAATATTTAAGAAAGAATTTCAGGATACAGAGGTTACATGTCTACCCACCTTAAAAAAAATTTGTCCTCAAAATTTAAAATTCTTAATAGTTGTATTTATTTTTATTTTTTTACCATCAAAATTTAAATTCATCAAACCATGTAATCATGAAGTAAATCCATATTGTTATTTCATAAAAAATTTAAAATTCTATAAATATCATATTCCTGAAAATCTTCAAATTTAAAATCAAATTCCATTCTTATCACATTCTCCTCCAAAATTTTAAGTTAATAACTAAATACTCAAAAAAAAATTAATATCCAATCCTCTAATTAAATCCAATCAATGCATATTTATAAAATTTAAAATCTCATCCCAAAAAATTGAATTCAAACTAATCCATTAGTGATCTTATTCCACGATTCTTTTTTCACACAATACTCAAACAATGTAATACTTACGAAATCTTCAAATACAATATTCAAAATATAAATTTAAAATTTATATCTCGCAGTCAAATAAATATAATGATAATCATCTTAAATTCCTCAAAATTTAATGACAAATTCAATCATATCATGATCTTCATAAAAATTAATGATTTAACAAAATCGTCAATTCTGCCATATTAAATTCTCAACTCTTTATTTAAATTAATATTTATCCTCGAAATTTAAAATTCTTAATAATTTTTTTCTCTGCCACCATCAAAATTTAAGCAATATAATCATGAAGTCAAACCACTATTGTTATTTAACAAAGTCCTTAAAAATTAGCTTCATCCTCATAACTTAAAATTTTAACGTAAATCTTCGAAATTTGAATTTATCTTCAAAATTTAAAATTCAATAGAATTTTTCTCGTAAATTAGATTCACAAGTCATAACTCTTAAATACAATCTAAAATTAAATTTTATAAATTTAAATCTCATTTATAAATCTCTTCAAAAATTTAATAATTAAATCCTTCAAATTTAATCTCATATCCAAACTTAAAAATTAAATCCAATCTTCAAGTTTAAAAAAAAAAAATTCATCCTTAAAATTTGGAATATCATATTTTAGTCATTTCTCACAATAATTTGATTTGTCCCCATAACCATAATTCACTTTATCCTCACTTCTATTACGTATACGAATTCTCGATATTTAAATTAATGATCATCCTTAGAATATCGATTAATGATTCAATCCTAAAATTTTAAAAGTTAAATCAAATCTTCAAAGTAAATCCTAATAATATATATTTCATGAATAAATTTTAAAAAAAAATCAAAGTCTCATTCTCAATAGTTGAATTCCAAATCTACTCAATTAATCATATCTCTCAAAAAAATATATATTTAATTTTGACTTCAAATTAAGTCCTTAAAAGTCGAATTCAACAAGTTATAAATTAAATCTTTATATTGTTATTCCTTTAGTCTAACCAAACCCATAATCCAAGTTTTAATATTATATCGAACTCCTAATACTCAAAATTCTCAACATTATCCTGGAGTTCCTTGATTTATATCTCAAAACTTTCGAGATTATCCTAAATTTTAAAAAATTTAACATTATCCTCAATTTTAAATAAATTCAAAATTATCCTGAAGACAAACCGAAAAGAATCAATCAAGGCAATAGATACGATATCATCAAGGAAGAACAAAAAAAATTTCTAAAGGAAGCAATATTCATGAGGAATAAGGATAACAAGATAAATAGATTGGAATATTCCTAGTTGTGATTGAGTATTCGCTCTCTTCCTAGTATGATATACCCTAGATCCTATCACAGGCTCGTAGTAGTACAACTAAGTCGTTACACTGTCACGACATCGCTCTAATTGCGAAGCTCGGCCCGCATGTGCCACCACTAAAAATATGTCATGACCCGCACCCGATATAGGGGCACGAGTACGTGGGTACGTCCAGCCTATGCCGCAGTATCGACGGTAGAACGTTGTCTAGGTCATAATACTATCTAATCAATCTCACACGAATATCCAACTCCATAAGGAGACACAGATATTACAATATAATATGAAAATACTCAATCACAGAACTAAAGCATGATAAGATATCGGAGAAAATAAAAGAAATACAACACAAGTCTAAACAACAAAAATAGTCTAACCTGCAAACAATAACATCCAAATCTTCAAGTATGCCAAAAATAAATTCGCTACCAATAATCTGCTAAAAGAAACTAACTGAAATACTAGTGATCCCGGCTAGACCTTCCGGAATCACACCTGAGCTACAAGGTCCAAGGCTGCAGCTACTCTCCCTGTGGTCCATAATATGTCGGACACCAGTCCTCTAAGTCGCAATCTGAAAAAATATTTTCAGTCAGGATGGAGCAAAGTACAACCCAAATAACAGTTTCAATTAATTGACAAGGACTATAAAACAATAAATAGATGATGGTATATATTGAGAGAAGACAATAAATAAATGCAATGGGAAAATAAAGAGAACAAGCAATATAGGCAATATGATACAGTCAGTGCATATATAAAATAAAGAGAAAGAGCTACTATATCATATACGGGGTGATGTAGTATATGAACTGAAATGGAGAACTGTAACTATTCTAAGTGTTTGAAATAGTAGCTTCGATATATGATCGGCTTGGAAACATGTATGAGAGCTATATGGCCTGGCTAATCATACGTGAGACGTATGATTAATACTAACAATATTTTACACTTGTACGATAGCGTTAAGATCACATTTCTCACTAGCAATTTCTCTGCCCCCAACTAGTACAGTGGATCAAACCATGACACGTTAAGATACACAATCAATGTCCAATATATCATGTACAATATCTAATATCAATGTCTAATATCAATATCGTGTACAATGTCAATATTATAACCAATGTAACAGCTCATGACTGCAGATTCAATCTATATACTAGTCCGTGTAGCACAGTGTCAAGAATCAGATGTAACATTTTTAAATACTTGAATTATAAAAATTATCAAATAACAGAAATAATCAGAGAATGTACTCGCATGTGGTCCTTAGTTGATATGAATCAGAGTCCAAGTTACAGTCCAAATATCCTATGTATTACAATTTTACCATGTCAAAAGATAATTTATTTTAATTTATTTAATTCTAGAATAATTATTCTAAAATCTTATTTTAATCTTATTATTCTAATTTTTAGGTTAATTCCTAAATTTTGTCTAAAGAAACTGAATTTTAGCAATTCGAGACTCAGGACACGCAAATCGAGGCGATCTGTTGACCGATGCAAACTCGACTTTCATGCATGGTTTCCTATAGATTTTAGCGTAAAAAATATGCTAGAATTTATGGCTCATCCAAATTTATATTTGTTTGAAAATTATTGCACATACAAAATCGTATTATGCAACTGTGATTGATTGTTAACCTAAAAGTTCTACATAATTTATAGTATAAAAATATTTCGTATTAAATATTGGAAAAAATATATTTCAATTATCTCGATATTAGATTTCTGAAACTTTAAACGGTTAGTGATTCTGACTCATGGTTCTCCCAAAATCGCGAAAATACCGAGACGCATCTATTTTCGGACATGCTGTGCTCTACGAATTTTTTAGAATTTAATATTCAGAATTTCATAAAACAATTTACATATTAAGAAAACTAACCTCAATATGATTCTAACACAAGAAACTAGACCGAGTTTGGAGTCCGGAGCTATGAGTAATAGCTTCTGGAAGATGAAAAAAATCTTAGATGACATCCCCTCAAATCTCTCTCTCTCTAAAATAATGGGATAATTAAGGTTATTATATTATATTATATATATATATATATATATATATATATATATATATATATATATAATATATATATATAATATATATATATATATGTGTGTGTGTGTGTGTGTGTGTGTGTTGGCTGACATGCGGCTGAATGAAAAGTTTAAAGGCTGACACGTGTCAGAATCCGATTGGATGATTTTGTTTATATTATTTATTTTTGATTTGCCTTTATCAAAACATTATTTAAGTTATTTTAAATCTAAATAACGCAAAATAAATATTAAAAATAATCATAAAAATCTGAAAAAATTACAAAAAAAAATATTTTGAACCTAAAAACCCTAAAAAAAAAAATACTTGGGACAATTTTATGTTCATAGGTTTTCTACTATAATTAGGAAGCTCTAAAAATTAGTTTTACCTATTTAAACAAAAATAAATATTAAAAATATTTCAAAAATTCTAAAATAATTTCAAAAAATATATAATAATATTATAAACGCTAAAAAATTGTTTGGGTCCATTCTATATTCCTGAGCTTGCAAAATAAATTTTTGAAAGCCCTAAAAAATTTACTGTTACTAGTTTTTAATTAACCAAAAATTATGAAAAAATTTCAATAGCCACAAATTAACCTAATAATAACATTTAAGCAAGAATTTCAGGATACAGAGGTTACAAATGGATTTTACCTTCCTAGGAGCGCAGACATCCGAGTGAATGAACTCGAGCAACGCCTGCTTCCTTGAACTTGGGTGACTTTGGAAAGACACCCTATTTTGGTTTTTCGTCAAACAGTGCGTGCACTTCTCCAACTTTGTAGACTTTAGCCCTGGAATCATCTTCCTGTTCACCAAGTAGCTCATCCCCTTCTGGCTGATATGGCTGAGCCGCTTGTGCCACAACTCAGTAGACGCATCAGTAGCTTCATTAACCTCCTGTGCCCCCTGTGCGCTTCCTTCCATATAGTAGAGTTCGGACCTCTTGCTTCCTCTGGCAATCCCCATCGAACCTCTGGAAAGCTTCTATTGATTATTCTCGAAGAGACTGAAGAAACTGTCACGCCCCAATCCCAAAATATCGAGGGACTGGACACGTGGCAATGGCCAGCAGCACGCACCGATGGACAACCCAATTTAATGGATCCATCAGGGCATGCTTAAGCTGTAGTCTAGCAATAAATAGAACCAATGATACATGTCACAGACTAATCTAATCTCATCCACAACAGATAATCACAGATTAAATGCCCGAATAAATGCAAATAATATAAACTAACAATCTCAATAAAAGTGTCTCGGTGAACAACCCGAGAACAAGTCTGATACATCAAGCAAATAGACAGGAAATAAAGGAACTGGAAATAGAAACAAAAATAACTGACTATATACAGCCAATGCTCAAGAGAAGTCCTCTGGTGCGATCTCGTCCTCAGGTCCTGGTACAGCTCCTGGAAGTGCTCCTGTACGGTATATCTCTGGATGGATCTCTTCGGCTATACCTGGGGACATAATCCGGATCCAGATCCTCAGGGGACAGCAAGGTACAGAAAATACAAGCCATACTAATGCAGTGAAATAGTCAATGAAATAAATAGGGTAAATATGTAACCATCTATGTGAAATGCAAGATGAGAGCAGCACTAGAACTCAGGCTGAAACCACTACAAGCTCGGTGTCGGGGAGCCGGTAGCAGTGATATCATGTGGTTGTCTAGCTCAGCGGAAGACTGAGACGCCGGAATGATATAAAATCAACCTGTAGCCTGTGTGTCTCTCTCCACCCAATGTAATCATACGTCTCATGTCCATGTGGCCCCATGTCCATGTCACGTAAGATCATATCTAATGCAACAAGTCATATAGTATCTAGGAACATAATGTCAATGCCATAAAGTCTGTATCCTATACAGAATCACCATGAATATCTCAAAAAGATCCTGTCCATGAATAGTGTCAAGTGTCCTGGGTTCTGTTGTACTTGATAGGACAAGTACCAAGAGTAAGGGTATCGAATGTCCATCTCTAAATGACGTACCCAACACCGCGTACGGGGTTGGCACCCGACTATGATCAGACACTAAGCACGTCACACGTTTCCTAGGTTAAGCAGTTAAAACAAGTTTACATATGAAACTACAAGAACTCAAGTAAAATATTATAACAGGAACTACTGAGAATTGGCAAGCTTTACTTGCCCACTGATGCTAAATTAAGCCAAGGAAATAAATAGCAAGCTGCAGGGTTTGGCAAGGTACACTTGCCTGTGGTTCCGGTTCCAATTGCGGCTCTGACTTCAGTTGGAATTACAGGCGGTACTCCGGTTGCTGAAATAAATATCACCATCAGATCCAGAAAATATCAATCAACTAGAAATGCCTGTCCTTGGGTCCAATTTGGAGACAAGGGCAGAAACGACAATTTCGGGTCAAAACGGGGTCCACATGTGGGCCCGCTTTGCACCGAAAAACGTGTCAGGGTCAAAGGTCTCCAAATTCACCAAACTTAGTGTCAACAGGTCAGGAACGATGATACGAACCCAACGGAACTTCCAGAATTGGATTCCGATGAGCCGATCACAAAATCGCCCGTCGAGCGGGGCCTGTGGGGCCCACAACACGTGATTTTGTCAACGTTCTCAGAATCGAACCAAACTTGGCTCACAGGACCAGCGTATCGCTACGAGTCCGATGGCGTAAATTTTGTTTCAATCTGACGTGTGTACACAAAGTTACAGCGCGATTCAGAAAAGTCGGATACGGGGCGGTGTCTGCGGATACGCGTTGATTCCGGTGTGCACGCACACCCGAATCGACTTCTACGAAATCCCACACGTCCGTATCGACGACGCACATGTATCTGTGAAGACCGCGCACGACCAAGTCATCCCGTTTGGCGGGGCGTACCCAGTTCCGGGGTAAATCGGGTCATTGTTTTTCCTGTTTTTGGATCGCGGTGTGCGATCGCCACAGGACGCGATACCCCGAGCGGTTTCTCCGGACACCGAGAGAGTCATACAGGCTTCGCAACGCAATTTACGAAATCAAAATCAGAGCTACGAGCAAGAAGATATGAGTACCTGAACAGGGTCCTCGGAAACCGGGTTTCACCGTGTCCGACACGTGTCCGACATGTGTCTAGAAGCTAGGGTTAGGGTTTGGGGGTCTGTCACCGGAGCTGAGGCCGGCCGAAGGCGGGCTGGGCGGCGCTGGCGGCGGAGGGGCCGGGGACAGCGTCGCCGGGGGCTCCGGACGCGGGCGGCGCCGACAGCGGGTCGCCGGAGGCGGAGGCGAGCGGCCTGGAGTCGGGGCTGGCTGCGGCTGTTCGTCGAGGCCGGAGGCATGCGGAGGAGAGGGTAGGAAGAAGAAGGAGGGGCCGGGGGAGTCGGCTGGGCACGGCGAGGCGGCTGGAGGCGGTGGCAGCGGCGAGGCCGGGTGCTGCGGAGGCGGAGGGGTGTGACGGTGGAGGTCGACGGCCAGGGGGGGTTTTATAGGCGGGGCGTGTCACGACCCGCACCCGGATATTCGGGCACGAGTACGTGGGTACATCCAGCCTACGCCGCAGTGTCGGCGGTAGTACGCGGTCTAGGGTATAATCACAAGTAATATAAAATCTAGCTCATTCACAATAATTAAATAGGCAAGGAAAAATGACAGAAAAAAGAATGCTAAAATTTCATAAACTGAATGTGATAACAGATCCAGAGTTTATTACAGAATCCTGAAATTAAATCGGGGACAAACCCGATTACTAGGATGAAAGGAAATTAATAACTACTGCTAACTACTCCGCAGGAGTAGTCTCCTGTGTGGGAACCGGCTCCGCAACTGTATCACCTGCTGCCTCATAGGGGCCATAATAGGTAGGGGCAAGGTTCTCATCATCACCTAAATCAACGGATCCAGTCAGGAAAGGAGCAAAGTACACAATGCACAACAAGATTTAAACTAAATATTTGTGATAGGTAGAAAATAACTGACAAAGCATCCTGTTGAGAATATGCATAAGTAAGTAGTAAAATTAACTGAGAAATAATGCTATAAATCAGGACTAGAAGTAAAATATGATTAATTGCTATAACCAGAAATATGAGTAAAACAGGAATAAAATGTGACAGAAAATGTGACTGTAACAAGACAACAAGAACTGCAACACGATAAGAACTATGTGCGTGAACTTGTGTATTTAGAATACATAGTTGGCATGTAGGGGTTTATAAGGCTAATAAGGCCGTCATAGACGACTAGCAGTCAGGAATAAACAAGTATAAGGCTGATGGTACAGTCACGTACCAACAGCTAGCAGTCACGACAGGGGGAAAGGTAAACTACATGCCTTCTAGTATTCTCCCACCCGACATGAAAAACAAGACATGAAAATCCAGTATTCAAGACATAAAATCCAGTGTTCTAATACTACGTGTAAACATCAATGTTACTAGAAGAGCAAGGAAATTAATTATCACAATATAAAGATTAAACTTGAAGTGCAGGTACTTGCCTGATGTTTGGATCCAAATATAGTTGTATCTCGGGGAAATTTTCCAGAAATGAGTCCAAATGCTGAAATAAATATTCCCATCATGCTCAGAAGATGTCAAATAGCTAGAAATGCCTGTCCTTGGGTCCAATTTGGAGACAAGGGCAGAAACGGCAGTTTCGGGTCAAAACGGGGTCCGCCGGTGGGCCCGCTTTGCACCGAAAAACGTGTCCGGGTCAACGGTCTCCAAATTCACCAAACTTAGTGTCAACATGTCAGGAACGATGATACGAACCCAACGGAACTTCCGGATTTGGATTCCGATGAGCCGATCACAAAATCGCCCGTCGAGCGGGGCCTGTGGGGCCCACGACACCCGATTTCGTCAACGTTCTCAGAATCGAACCAAACTTGACCCACAGGACCAGCGTATTGCTACGAGTCCGATGGCGCAAGTTTCGTCTCGATCCGACGAGTGTACAAGAAGTTAGGGCGAATTGCAGAAAAGTCGGATACGAAACGATGTCCGCGGATACGCGTTGATTCCGGTGTGCACGCACACCCGAACCAGCTTCCGCGAAATCCCACACGTCCGTATCGACGATGCGCACGTATCTGTGAAGACCGTGCGCGACCAAGTCATCCCGTTTGGCGGAATGTACCCAGTTCCGGGATGAATCGGGTCGATATTTTTCCTGTTTTTGGATCGCGGTGTGCGATCACCACAGGGCGCGATGCCCCGAGCGGTTTATCCGGACACCGAGAGGGTCATACAGGCTTCACAACGCAATTTACGGAATTGAAAACGGGGCAGCAAGGGAAAAGTTACACGCACCTGAACAGGGTCCAAAAATCCGAAATTTTTGTGTCCGTGTCGTGTCCGACACGCCGACACAGGGGAAGAATTAGGGCTAGGGTTAGGGTTTTCTGGCCTCCGGCGAGGGGAGCCCGGCCGGAGGAGGGCGGCGCCGCTGCGGGGAAGGCCGGCCGGGGCCTGGCGGCTGCGTCGTCGACGGCGGAGGCGCTGGCGGCTCGTCGGCTGCCGCTGCTGCTGTTATTCAACCGGAGGAGGGAGGAGGAGAGGGGAGGAGATGCTGGTGGCGTCGATGGCGGGCTAGGGCCGAGGGAGGCGACTCGGCGGGCGGGGTCAGGCGGGCGAGCGAGGCGATGTGGGGGTTCTGCGGTGGTCGACGGGGAGAGGGGAGGGCTTTTTATAGGGGAAGGAGGCCGGCCAAGGCAGAAGGGGGCAGAGGAGGAAGCGGGGTCGTGGGACGAGCTGGCCGGCGGAGCGGGGTGTCCGGCGGAAGAATCGGGCGCCAGACGGCTGGACGAGGTCGTGGGGAGGGGCAGCGGTGACCGGGTCAGCGGGCGGGCGGCGGGTCGGGTTTGATCGACCCGACCCGGATGGCAGTGCGGGCTGGGCCGGTTGGCGGGCCGCGGGTCAGGCCCAGTGGGCCGGGCTGGGAACGGGGTATTTAGAATATATAGTTGGCATATAGGGGTTTATAAGGCTAATAAGGCCGTCATAGACGACTAGCAGTCAGGAATAAACAAGTATAAGGCTGATGGTACAGTCACGTACCAACAGCTAGCAGTCACGACAGGGGGAAAGGTAAACTACATGCCTTCTAGTATTCTCCCACCCGACACGAAAAGCTAGATATGAAAATCCAGTATTCAAGACATGAAATCAAGTATTCTAATACTACGTGTAAACATCAATGTTACTAGTAGAGCAAGGAAATTAATTATCACAATATAAAGATTAAACTTGAAGTGCAGGTACTTGCCTGATGTTTGGATCCAAATATAGTTGTATATCGGGGAAATTTTCCAGAAATGAGTCCAAATGCTGAAATAAATATTACCATCATGCTCAAAAGATGTCAAATAGCTAGAAACGCCTGTCCTTGGGTCCAATTTGGAGACAAGGGCAGAAACGACAATTTTGGGTCAAAGCGGGGTCCGCCGGTGGGCCCGCTTTGCACCGAAAAACGTGTCCGGGTCAACCGTCTCCAAATTCATCAAACTTAGTGTCAACAGGTCAGGAACGATGATACGAACCCAATGGAACTTCCGGATTTGGATTCCGATGAGCCGATCACAAAATCGCCCGTCGAGCGGGGCCTGTAGGGCCCACGACACGCGATTTCGTCAACGTTCTCAGAATCGAACCAAACTTGACCCACAGGACCAGCGTATTTCTACGAGTCCGATGGCGCAAGTTTTGTCTTGATCCGACGAGTGTACAAGAAGTTAGGGCGAATTGCAGAAAAGTCAATTACGGGGCGATGTCCGCGGATACGCGTTGATTCCGGTGTGCACGCACACCCGAACCAGCTTCCGCGAAATCCCACACGTCCGTATCGACGCTGCGCACGTATCTGCGAAGACCGCGCGTGACCAAGTCGTCCCGTTTGGCGGGGCGTACCCAGTTCCGGGGTGAATCGGGTCGATATTTTTTCTGTTTTTGGATCGCGGTGTGCGATCACCACAGGGCGCGATGCCCCGAGCGGTTTGTCCGGGCACCAAGAGGGTCTTACAGGCTTCACAACGCAATTTATAGAAATGAAAACGGGGCAGCGAGGGGAAAGTTACACGCTCCTGAACAGGGTCCAAAAACCCAGAATTTCTGTGTCCGTGTCGTGTCCGACACGCCGACACAGGGAAAGAATTATGGCTAGGGTTAGGGTTTTCTGGCCTCCGGCGAGGGGAGCCCGGCCGAAGGAGGGTGGCGCCGCTGCGGGAAAGGCCAACCGGGGGCTGGCGGCTGCGTCGACGACGGCGGAGGCGCTGGCGGCTCGTCGGCTGCCGCTGCTGCTGCTATTCGACCGGAGGAGGGAGGAGGAGAGGGGAGGAGATGCTGGTGGCGTCGACGGCGGGCTAGGGCCGAGGGAGGCGACGCGGCGGGCGGGGTCAGGCGAGCGAGCGAGGCGGTGTGGGGGTTCTGCGGTGGTCGACGGGAAGAGGGGAGGACTTTTTATAGGGGAAGGAGGCCGGCCAAGGCGGGAGGGGGCGGAGGAGGAAGCGGGGTCTTGGGGCGAGCTGGCCGGCGGAGCGGGGTGTCTATAACGCCCCGCAACCGCTCGGAGCGTTACGCTGAGTCGGACTGAATAAATCAAATGTTGGTTACATTTGAAATGTCGGATTTCGGGAAGAAGGATTAATCGAGTTGGTTTCAATGTGCAGATGGCTAGCGGGATCGATGGAAATCAGGTGTTCGTTCAGAACAGTACTGAATAGCTAGATGGAAACGATAATGCCGTCTTCCTTAGTCCGATCGGTCGGATGATTTAGAGAGCACGGCCTGCTCGCACGGTCATACCAGTTGAGTAGATCGCGCTTGCATCGGACCACGGGTTCAAGGGATTGGCCGTATCGGCAGGACAGGATGCCTAACGGATTCAAACAATGTGAGTGGGCTCTTTCCCTTCTCCTCTACTCCTTCATGCCTAATAATATGGAAAACACGTAATGGCTTGTACACTTGGGCTGAAACATCGGGAAGCACTACACTGAGGCGTGCATAGAGTGTGCGTCGTTGGCTTGGTAGGATTGTGGCTTGAATGGTTTTACGCGTTGGATAGTTGGTGCGATAGTTGGATTATACGTTTGAGGCGATCGGTTGGATACTTGGGATTTTGCTTGGACGGTTGGAAATATACAAGTTGGAATGATACAATTGAGGCAATGGGAATATCGAGAATATCGGAAATTCGGGCGAGCGAACGTGCATCCGTGCGCGTGTATCACAAGGATGCTTTGTCTTTCAAAGCAGGCAGTTGTGGTTCGAAACCGAACAACTGTATCGGCGAGGGCGTTGTGTCGTTTGATGGGGCATCGTGCCACAAATGTGACATTGTGCCACCGAAACGGCATTGTGCCATGGGTTTTGCTTTGAGCATGGGTGTTGCACCATTTCAGAATACATTGCTGTAAAGCGGCAATGTGAAACACTGGGTATTTTTGGTGCCTTGGGATATATATATTGAGGTCGAGATTTGGAATCCTTGGAAGAACATATTAAAAGAATGGTTATGGATACTTCGGTTGGGTTTATCGATGGAACGAGTCTAGGATCGCTTGGTGGGGCGAGAATGTTCGATCCTCTCGTCATACCTACGTGTGTCTGCATGTCACGGACAACTTGTGCAAAGGTTTGGCACTTTCCCCGAAACGGTTTTTATCCGGGGCACTGGAGCCGTTTCGATCCGGAGAGAAACATTCGATTCGCATTCAGTTGCGATGCATTGCGGGACCTCCAGCGGGGCTTGCTACCCGGGCTGATAGGGCGCGCCGTAATGCTTGAGATATGTCCTGTATGGCTCTGCCAGTGACTTCATATAGATAAGAGTTGGCTTGCTTTACTTTGGTTGGTTTGTGCATCGTGTAGGCGCGGCCACCTTGCCTCGGCAAGAGTGTGCACTCGAGAGTGGGATATAAACTTTGGTTGAGAATGGATATTGAGGCGAGACTGATGGTTCGATATGTTATCGTGCAAGCGATGACATTGAGTTAGACGGGTCGGCTATATATAAACTGCTTGTCGTTTGGTTTGAGAATGAATGCTTGCATGCTTAAACTGCTTTACTGTTTTCCTTAACATGTCATCCATATGCCATAAAAAGAATCTAGGATCCAACTAGAAAGATCACCATTTAACTGTGTGCATTCACTACTTTACTTAGTGTCGGCTTAGACGAGTGGGTTACCCTGCTCACCAGTACGGTTGTGTACTGACCCACGTTTGTGGGCAATATTTCAGGTACACAGACGTAGTGGCGCTGCTTGGATATACGGGACAAGATGTATAAACTGTAAGTACCTTTGTGGGCTAGAGAAAGAGCAAGAGTTATTTCATCGTCTCCGTGGCATCGCCTTTGTGGCATTGACTCGGGGCATCTCATTTGGACCCTATCGTGAGCTTCGCTGCGTATACTCTGATGTGTACTTGGTACACAATTGGCTTCCGCTGTAGCTTGGTTGTTTCGATGATAACTTTCGTGTTTAACAACATCGTCTTGTACGAGCGCAACTCCAGGCTCGTACGGCATCACGTCCCGAATAGAACGATTGTCCCGCGGGAGAGCTATAACGTGGTGATTTCACGTTCAGCGGGGACTATTGGGCTTGCGGGAGTTTGGGGCGTGACAGATTGGTATCAGAGCGCCCGGTTCATTTCTTCGGACTTGGTCCTTTGCTTCATCACAAACTCTAAATAGCTTCCGCGTGTCGTTTAGCTCTTGACTCTACTCAGTGCCGCATCGGATGTTTCATGCAATAAGTCTATTTATTGCTAGTTTTGGCTGCATGTTATTCTGTGTTGGGTTGCCTTGGTTGGTTTTCGTAGGATCGCTTAGCCTCGTTAGGCGTTGTTGTATTCGTGCAGCAAGTTGGTTGGCGTTGTTGCATTTGTGCAACAAGTGTGGGCTTTCGTTGGGTTGGCTTGGCTTATCGTTCTGGAGTTTCTGATTGCCTCAATGGATCAGTTGGTTAGCTAACGAGATTTGGTTATGCGGCATGTTTTGGGTAGAAACATTCGATGAGAATGGATCCTTGCACGAGTTGCTCGTCAAGTGATTGTGTTGGATAGAAGTTGGAATTTCGACTGTGGCGCATCGGTTGGGCAGATTTGAGTTGGCTTGAGAAATATCAGATAAGTTGGCATGAGTTGCTCGTACAATAAAGGTGTGGAACCGTTGGGTATTGGGTTGGACTACTTGGAATACAATCGTTGCACGATTGCTTGTGTTGCGAAAGTATCAGGCGGTTTGAGAATAGCTGGGAGCAGTGAGAATGGAACATAGCACGAGTTGC
>JAYESA010000002.1:114694547-114732047 GCA_036927795.1 Iris macrosiphon
GCCTATGAATATTTATAAATATATATATGTATATATATATTCTTGTAGAGTATGTATACATATTTTATATACTTTGGTTATGTTTTATATAAATTGATATATATATATATATTTTCTATCTAAATATATATATGTATATATATATGTGAATTTATGATATTTCCCCATTTATGTTCAGAGTTTTTATAAGTGTATACTAATTAATACGTAAGCACTATTTTTGTACTAATAAACAAATATATTATTTAATATATTTAAATATGTTTTAGTGTATATATAAATAATAGTGTTAGCTATATATACATACAGCCCCGACCCTGTGTCAGTTGTAGATACGGACAGTGTGTCCTAGTCGTGCTATTGTAGCGACTAATTTGGACATTACTATATCCTGTATAGGATTGCTGGACACTACTGCCGAGGCATCAGGAGCAGGGCTTTGGATTTCGCAGCTACCCGGGGTAGGCAAGTATACCTTGCTGGATTACTGCTTTAAATTTAAATGTTAAATATTTCAATTATACATGAACTGTGCGTATCCGAGAATGACTCGGGTGCGGTCGACATTGCGTCGATGAGTAGTGTACATGTCCTAGTTGCTAGCTGACTCACCCACTGTGAGGATATTTTGATATCTTCCTTGACCATGGCACTATACACGTATCGTGATGGTACACTCATATTGGGATGCGGGTCCGCGTACCCGATTCGCTATCGGTACGTACGACATGCATCACGGACTAGCTTGTATTCTAGAATAATATAGTTAATTGAGACTTGGCATCTAGATACGGTACACTCAAATCATGCATTCGACTTGCGTATCTACATTGGGCGGGAAGGACAACTGACAAACGTATGGGATACCCCCATCGGATTCTGTGGTATCCAGAGGAACCATAGACCCGGTGACTCCCTATATTCAGACACCGCGCTCTACGGAGTGTACGGACGTATATACATTGCAGATACCACGTCCCTTAGAGTGTGGACGTTATATATATATAGATACCTCATTCTTTGGAATGATGGACGTTGCAGATACCACACTCTAAAGGACGTTGGACGTTATACCTACACCTACTTATACGTTCCAGGTTGTCCTTATATTGCATTCACTTAGATGGTTAGCACACCCCCTCTTTACTTTTATTTCAGTACTATATCCAGCATGCATATTGTATCTTGTTACGTCCCTCTGAGGACCTGGTTATCTTCCAGATCTGGACGAGGCCTATTATCCCACAGTTTACGGCCCAGGTGTGGAGACGAGGTTTGCTCTTGACGAGGAGCTGGAGGTACTTCCATCAGAGTACCCCTGATCAGATTGGTAGGCCTTCCGCCTATGACTGGAGCTCCTTACCTAGTTAGCCGTTGTTCCAGTCACTTTCCTTATCAGTACTTTATTTCAAACTATCAGCACATTTTATAGTGGGTTTGTTCCCACCAGACATATTTCAGTTGTATTATGTCATTCGACTATGTCCTTATATTCCAGTCTTTTATTTTAGTATTTTACTTGTTGTTTGTGGATGAGATTAGACACTGCCTGTTGATATATTAGACTTGTTAGATTTAGGACAGCGTAGCACACTTCGCCAGGATCCATTAAATTGGGATATCCTCGAAGACGTGTCAGCTGGCCAATGCCACGTGGCCTAGTTCCATAATAATTTGGGACTGGGGCGTGACATGGTTTTAGTGGTGGCCCATGCAAGTCTGAAACACAAAACATCTATCGCTTGTGGTATGGAAACGTGCCCAGCGAGCCTGCAATAGGATAGAAATTACTAGGTCTCATCCACTTGATTACGCCTTTGAACCTCTTCCGAATTGTAATATATTTGCATCCTGTTTGATTTATTCCGTACTCTTTCTAATGAAGTTCCATCTCTTACAGCGAGATGAACCTTCGGAGCCGACGTGAGATACTCGGTGCCATAGTACCACCAGCAGCACCGAGGGAGGATACGACACAGGGACCACCCAGACAGCAGCAGCCAGAGGCACATGTGATCCCTCAGGCCCCGATGATGCACTGGCATCAGGTCTCTTCCGACGAGGAGACGCAGCAGCCAGAGGGCCAGGCATCGCAGACGATTCCGAGGCAGTACTTCGAGGGGCAGACCTCGAGGGCGACACCGATGCCGCAGTACGAGAGGCCGGCACCCGAGGAGACCCCAAGAAGACAGCCGGAGGTACCGCTTCCACCACCTCCACCGTTTCTACCTCAGATGCCACCAGCGGAGGGACAGCCCCAGATGATGCAGTTCTTCCAGATGATGATGCAGGCCCAGTGGCAGCAGACGGAGACTCTGAGACAGGGTCTGATGGCAGTACTGGAGAGGACACCTGCTCAACCAGCACCAGCACCAGCACCTGCCCAGTGAGCAGGCACTGTACGAGGCTTCAGAACGATGGGCCCGGATACCTTCTCGGGCAAGGAGACGGCAGAGGAGATCTCAGACTGGGTCTCCAACACTGAGATGCTATTAGAGGGTTCACAGCTACACCCCGATCTCTGGATGACCGCGGTGAGGGCCCAACTCACAGGCAACGCCCATCACTGGTGGGACTCTATAGAGCGCAGCATTGGCCGATAGCAGACTTGGGAGGAATTTCTAGAGCACTTCAATACGAAGTATTTCCCAGCTACGGTGAGGAACGCCCTGTACTCTCAGTTCCTGCACCTGGAGCAAGGGAACCTGACTGTGGACGCTTACGACGGAGAGTTTAGCAGACTCAGCCGATTTGGAGCAGCCCTGATCCCCAATGACCTGGAGAAAGCCAGGAAATTCTACCATGGCCTCTCTCACGAGCTGCAGAGGTACACTACTACCCAGGCGAGGATCTCTTATGAAGAGGTCCTATCAGAGGCGAGGATCCAGGAGGCTATAGGAGGAGGAGGAGCGAGACGTTCCAGCGTGAACGTACCAGCCAGGACCCAGCAAGGAGCCGGAGGACCGATCCGCCGTCCAGGAGCACAAGCGCAGCAGAGGACAGCGCCATACCAGCAGAAGGAGCTTCCGACCTGTCACTTCTGTGGCAAGAGGGGACACGTCATCCGAGACTACAGGAAGAAGATCGGGCTCTGCATGGTCTGTGGAGCCAGCCAGCACCTTGCTAGAGATTGCCTCCAGCGCAGAGACGCAGCACCCCAGACTGGACAGAGGCCACCAGCAGCACCACTGAGGATACCACCCCCAGCAGGAGGACAGCATCTACCAGCTACCGGAGGACAGCAGAGAGGACCACCTTGGTTCCACAGGAGGCACACTTCCACCAGGCCCGCCAGCAGGCAGGAGGGCAGAGGCGAGGGCAAGCCTTTGCTTTAGCATCTATTGAGGAGGAACCAGAAGGAGAGGCTATAGCAGGTACAATTTTAGTTGCATCATTACCTGCAACTACACTGTTTGATTCTGGAGCTACATTGTCATTTATATCTAGTAGATTCGTAGCAATGCATAGAGTAGCAACCTCCCCCTTACCTAAGAGTTGGAGAATACTTACCGGAGGAGGCATCGTACCGATTACCAACACCATTAGAACGTGCTCAGTAGTAGTTTGTGGTAGGGAGATGAGAGCGCGATTGTTGGTACTCCCAATGCCAGCTTTCGACGTAGTTCTGGGTATGGACTGGTTAAGCCAGTACAATGCCGTGCTAGATTGCCGGAAGGGTAGCGTTACTTTTAGACTGCCAGGACAACCGGAGTTTGAATTCATGCGAGGCACCATCGAGCGAGGAGTAGGACATGCAGCTGGAGCTTACATGGCGATGGAGACGGCACCCCCAGAAATCGTTGCAGAGTTCGAGGATGTTTTCCCGGAGGAGTTGCCAGGCCTACCGCCTGATAGAGAGGTAGAGTTCACCATCAAGCTAATACTTGGAGCAGCACCGGTATCATCAAATGTGTACCGGTTGGCAAAGAAGGAGCTTGACGAGCTGAAGCTACAGCTAGAGGAGTTGCAGATCAAGGGATTCGTTCGTCCTAGTGCATCACCCTGGGGAGCACCAGTGCTGTTTGTACCAAAGAAGGATGGGACGTTCCGGATGTGCATTGATTACAGAGCCCTTAATGCTCTGACTATCAAGAACAAGTACCCTCTACCGCGAATCGACGATCTGTTCGACCAACTGACAGGAGCAGTGGTGTTCACGAAGATCGACTTGAGATCGGGATACCATCAGATGAAGGTGCGAAGGGAGGACATTCCAAAGACAGCATTTAAGACTCGTTATGGTCACTACGAGTTCCTAGTGATGCCTTTCGGATTGACAAATGCGCCTGCTGTGTTTATGAACCTGATGAACCGAGTCTTCCACGAGTATCTGGACCAGTTCGTGGTAGTCTTCATCGACGACATCTTAGTGTATTCGAAGAGCCACGAGGAGCACGAAGAGCATTTGAGGCTAGTGCTAGAGACGCTGAGACGAGAGAGGCTTTATGCCAAGCTGAGCTAGTGCGAGTTTCTTCTAGATCGTGTCGTATTCCTTGGACACGTTATCTCGGGAGATGGCATTTCAGTAGATCCCGCGAAGATATCATCTGTAGAGACGTGGCCGACCCCTACCAACGTCACGGAGGTGAGGAGTTTCCTAGGACTTGCCGGATATTACCGGAGGTTCGTAGAGAACTTCACAAGGATCGCAGAGACGATGACCCGCTTGACCCGCAAGGATCAGGAGTTCACCTGGACAGAGGAGTGTCAGACGGCGTTCGACGAGCTGAAGAAGCGTCTGACTACAGCACCCATCTTGACCATACCTTCTGGACCCGGAGGATTCGTGATCTATAGCGATGCGTCCGGGAAAGGATTAGGATGCGTTTTGATGCAGCATGGGAAGGTTGTGGCCTATGCCTCTAGACAACTGAGGACCCATGAAAAGAACTATCCTACCCACGACTTGGAGCTTGCCACAGTGATCTTTGCTTTGAAGCTTTGGAGGCACTACCTTTACGGAGAGCGCGTGGAGATATTCACCGATCACAAGAGCTTGAAGTATGTCTACACACAGAAGGATCTGAACCAGAGGCAGAGACGTTGGCTCGAAGTGATGGCAGACTTCGAGATTGAGCTACAGTACCATCCGGGAAAGGCTAATGTGGTAGCCGATGCTTTAAGCAGGAAGCCCTTAGCATTTTTCCTGACTACCCAACAACATCTGTTGAGAGATCTAGAACAGTTGGGTATCGAAGTCATTATGCCCGGAGTAGACAGCCAGATGTCGAGTTTCCAGGTGCAATCGACATTGGTGGAAAGAATCAAGGCCGCTTTGCCGACGGACGCCAGATTTCAGAGGCTTCGACAGAGGACAGAGGCTGGGATACAGACGGGACTGCGTGTACACGAGGACGGGACTTTGAGATGTGGAGATCGTCTCTATGTTCCGAATGGAGAGCTACGCCAGGAGCTAATGACGGAGGCACACAGTTCGACCTATTCTATACATCCAGGAGGCACGAAGATGTACAGAGACCTGAGGCAGTACTACTGGTGGCACGGGATGAAGAGAGAGATAGCCCGCTTCGTGGCTAAGTGTCTGGTGTGTCAGCAAGTCAAGACTGAGCATCAGAGGTCTGCCGGATTACTTCAACCGCTCCCGATACCGGAGTGGAAATGGGAGCACATCACCATGGACTTCGTCACGGGTTTCCCGAGGAGTCCTAGTGGTCGCAATGCCGTATGGGTAATCGTAGATAGACTCACCAAGTCTGCCCACTTCTTACGTTTCAGAGTAGGGCAATCTACTGAAGTCTTGGCAGACATGTACATGAGGGAGATTGTACGACTGCATGGAGTGCCAGTCAGTATCGTGTTTGACCGGGATACGAGGTTTACATCGTACTTTTGGAGGAGATGCAAGAGAGTCTTGGTACCCGCCTTAAGTTCAGTACTTCGTACCACCCGTAGACAGATGGACAATCCGAGCGCACCATTCAGACGCTGGAGGACATGTTGAGGGCATGTATGCTTGACTTCAGCGGTTCATGGGAGGACCACTTGCACTTGGTCGAATTTTTCTACAACAATAGCTATCAGGTGAGCATTCAGATGGCTCCCTATGAGGCATTGTATGGTAGGAATTGTCGATCCCCAGTATGCTGGAGCAATGTAGGCGAGAGGCAGATTCTAGGGCCAGAGTTGATCGTCCATACAGTGGAGAAGGTGAAGAAGATCCAGGGGCATCTACGAGCAGCACAGGACAGACAGAAGCATTGGGATAATGCGCATCGACGACCCTTAGAGTTCCAGGTGGGAGAGCATGTGTTCCTGAAGATTTTACCTACCAGAGGAACCATCAGATTTGGAGGCAGAGGGAAGCTGAGTCCGAGGTACATCGGACCCTTCGATGTGCTAGAGCACGTCGGAGAAGTTGCTTACAGATTGGCCTTGTCGCAGACACTAGAAGGAGTTCACGACGTCTTCCATGTATCTTAGCTGAGGAGATACATACCGGATCTGAGTCATGTGCTTGACCACTCGGAGATCACCGTTGGTCCAAGCTTATTATACCAGGAGGAGCCGGTAGAGATCCTAGACCGAAGCGAGAAGGTACTGCGAGGCCAGACTATCCCTCTAGTTTGTGTCGCATGGAGGCATCATGCACCAGGTGAATCAACCTGGGAACGAGAGGACGATATTCGGCAACGTTTTCCCCATCTCTTCGAAGGCCTAGGTATGTGATAGTACTTATTTCATTCAACAGTTATTCTATATGTTTGTTTTTATTTCGAGGACGAAATGCTCTAAGGAGGGTATGTTGTAAACCCCCTCGACCAGAAATTAGGGTTTACTAGTTTAATTAGCCTAATTAGGGTTAACCTAAATTAATTAAGATTTAATATATAGTATTATAATACTTGTGCAATGATTTATTATTTTAGGATACTACCTTAGCTGTTGCCCTAAAATGAATTCCACATATTTGACCTAGACACGTAAACCCATCATATTGAACCTAGAACAAACCCCGGATACCGATTTTCGTGCCTGATTTTAGTCGCACAAAAGTCGTTGCAAACGTCCGTGCGCAAATTAATTAAATTGCGTAATTACGTTCGCTGCCCGTTCCAATTGACATTGAGACCCAACCTCAACCAGTTTTGACCAACCCAGATCACGATAATATTGTACACTGAGCCTACTACACCAATGACCCTTGTCCAACCCAATTTAGACTCCCGGTTTTTAATTAAATTAAATTAGAAACACCGTTGCATTAATTACGAATTAATTAATGGGGTGACCTAACCTAGATTAAATTAGACCCAATTCCAACCCAGACCCACACCCACACCTACAAGCCTCATACAAAATACCAAACACCATCATAGACCAATGAGGAACACCAAACATGGTGTTTGGTCGCATTAAATCCCAAATACGAAATAATTATGCAAATACCAAATTGTCAGGGGCCTAATTACAAAATTGCAATGAGGTGCCCCCCTCTCATTGGCCCAAACCATCATGGAGAAAAGTAATGGTCATGACCAATCATGAGCATTTAAATTCCCCCCATTTTTATGTCCTTACATCACCTTTTTGGGAACCCATCATGACCCTACAATTTGAATGGCCTATTCCTAGCCCTCCACTCATCTTGATGAACAACCCCACTCCCCAAAAATATTGGTCCAGCTGGCCCTAATCCCTAGGCAGCCCCCCCTCACTCTCTCTCCTACATATACATGCTTATTTACACATTAAATGAGAAAAACCCAAACCCTAATACTAAAACCCTAACTCCCACTCCCCACAGCCGACCCTAACCTACCCACCCGAGCTCCACCACCGCCACCAGCCACCACCAGTCGCCTCCACCCTAACCCGACCCCTTCGCCGGACCCTTCCCTACCCTCGGCCACCGCCACCCGGCCACGACGCCGCCGGCAGCCACCCCCAAACAGCCCCACACCAACCTAGCTTCCACAGCCCACACAGCATGGCTGACCACCCCCCCAGCTTCGTGCACCGCCACCACCGTGTCTCCGACCGCCATACTTGGCCGAGACCTTCCCCGTCCAGTCCTCCACCACCCCGCCGAGTCTCAGTCGACGCCGCCGCCGCCTCGAGGAGTAATCGGACCCGCAGCAAGGAACTATACGAAACTGCTGCTGCTGCCCACCTCCTCCCCGCGCGACGCCGGAGCGCCGTCCGGCCACCCCCGCCGGCGACGACCCACCACCGGACACCCCCCGACCTGTCGAACACTTAGGTACAATATTTTATGTGTAATTATTAATATTTATACGTATATTTTTAGTTGCAAGTTTAATATATATATGAGTATCTTATATATCGTATTTTAATACGTATTCTATACTATATAATGTATTTTATGTATTTAACAGTATATATTTTTATAATATTCCTGTATAATTCCATAATATATATTTATAATCATTTTAATTTATAAAATGTATGTATGTATGTAAGTATGTATGTATGTATGTATGTATGTATGTTTCTTTTATAAATAAATACGAAGAATATTAAATATCTAATATTTATAATATTAAATACATTTCTGGAAAAATCAAGTATTATTATTATATGTATATTATATAGTAAATACTTACGTATTGACCCCCCCTAGTATGTATATGCCTATGAATATTTATAAATATATATGTATATATATATTCTTGCAGAGTATGTATACATATTTTATATACTTTGGTTATGTTTTATATAAATTGATATATATATATATTTTCTATCTAAATATATATATATGTATATATATATGTGAATTTATGATATTTCCCCATTTATGTTCAGAGTTTTTATAAGTGTATACTAATTAATACGTAAGCACTATTTTTGTACTAATAAACAAATATATTATTTAATATATTTAAATATATTTTAGTGTATATATAAATAATAGTGTTAGCTATATATACATACAGCCCCGACCCTGTGTCAGTTGTAGATACGGACAGTGTGTCCTAGTCGTGCTATTGTAGCGACTAATTTGGACATTACTATATCCTGTATAGGATTGCTGGACACTACTGCCGAGGCATCAGGAGCAGGGCTTTGGATTTCGCAGCTACCCGGGGCAGGCAAGTATACCTTGCTGGATTACTGCTTTAAATTTAAATGTTAAATATTTCAATTATACATGAACTGTGCGTGTCCGAGAATGACTCGGGTGCGGTCGACATTGCGTCGATGAGTAGTGTACATGTCCTAGTTGCTAGCTGACTCACCCACTGTGAGGATATTTTGATATCTTCCTTGACCATGGCACTATACACGTATCGTGATGGTACACTCATATTGGGATGCGGGTCCGCGTACCCGATTCGCTATCGGTACGTACGACATGCATCACGGACTAGCTTGTATTCTAGAATAATATAGTTAATTGAGACTTGGCATCTAGATACGGTACACTCAAGTCGTGCATTCGACTTGCGTATCTACATTGGGCGGGAAGGACAACTGACAAACGTATGGGATACCCCCACCGGATTCCGTGGTATCCAGAGGAACCATAGACCCGGTGACTCCCTATATTCAGACACCGCGCTCTACGGAGTGTACGGACGTATATACATTGCAGATACCACGTCCCTTAGAGTGTGGACGTTATATATATATAGATACCTTATTCTTTGGAATGATGGACGTTGCAGATACCACACTCTAGAGGACGTTGGACGTTATGCCTACACCTACTTATACGTTCCTAGGTTGTCCTTATATTGCATTCACTTAGATGGTTAGCACACCCCCCTCTTTACTTTTATTTCAGTACTATATCCAGCATGCATATTGTATCTTGTTACGTCCCTCTGAGGACCTGGTTATCTTCCAGATCTGGACGAGGCCTATTATCCCACAGTTTACGGCCCAGGTGTGGAGACGAGGTTTGCTCTTGACGAGGAGCTGGAGGTACTTCCATCAGAGTACCCCTGATCAGATTGGTAGGCCTTCCGCCTATGACTGGAGCTCCTTACCTAGTTAGCCGTTGTTCCAGTCACTTTCCTTATCAGTACTTTATTTCAGACTATCAGCACATTTTGTAGTGGGTTTGTTCCCACCAGACATATTTCAGTTGTATTATGTCATTCGACTATGTCCTTATATTCCAGTCTTTCATTTCAGTATTTTACTTGTTGTTTGTGGATGAGATTACTCACTGCATGTTGATATATTAGACTTGTTAGATTTAGGAAAGCGTAGCACACTTCGCCAGGATCCATTAAATTGGGATATCCTCGAAGACGTGTCAGCTGGCCAATGCCACGTGGCCTAGTTCCATAATATTTTGGGACTGGGGCATGACAGTCGCGCTGCAGCAAGGACGTCCGAGTACGAAGTGGGTACAACGGATCCAATTAGTTTCTGTAGCTCAATGTTTAGTCCGTCGAAGAATTTCTCAGCCTTCTCTTCTTCTGTCGGGATCAATGTTGGGGCGAAGCAACTTAGACGAATGAACTCAGCGTTGTACTCTTCCACCGTCTTAGCATCCTGAGTAAGGTGATTGAACTTGTCCCGAAGTTCTGATCGAGCGATAGCTGGAATGTACATCTCCTGAAAGAGTCTAGAGAACTCTTCCCAAGTGACTCGGTCTGGTCTGAGCCGTGTCTCCTCGGATAGCCACCAGTGATGTGCATTGTCCGTCAACTGCATTCTGACGGCAGTCATCCAACGTTCTCTTGGAAGCTCAGCTGCTTCTAATTGATGTTGAGTGTTGGTGAGCCACTCATGAACTTCAGTGGGCTCCTCCTTGCCTGAGAAGGTATGGGGCTTCAGCTGGCGGAAATCGGTGATAGAGCCCGTCGTTGGCCGTCGTGCTGGTAGACCTGCCTGCTCTAGTGCGGTTACTAGGCTGCGATTGAAAGCCTCTTGTTGAGCTTGCGTTATTGCATAGATCATTTGAAACATCTGTTGTCCGTCCATGGCCTGCCCTGGTGGAATTACGGGCATCGGTGGAGTAAATTGCGTCGATGGTGGAATATCATCGTGCTGGACTCTCGAGGTATGTTGTTGAGCTGATTGTCCTCCATCCACTAGTGTTACTTCATCTTCGTTGGTTACCACAGCATCTCGTGGTGATTCTATGGGAGTCACGTCGTTCGTTCGTGAATCCATAACCCTGCAACCAAAATAAACAATAAGAGGCGTACAGGAATCAAGGCAGGATATAAGTCAAGAATTTAATTCGAATTCGATATGGATATCAAGAACGTTCCAAGCAAGTGGATGAGATCCTAAAACTTATCCTATTCTTATTGCAGGCCTGTTCGGTCCCTGAGTTAAAACCGAACAATTTAGTCGTTGACCTGCATGGGCCACCACAAAAACCATGTCATGCCCCAGTCCCAAAATATCGAAGGACTGGACACGTGGCAATGGCCAGCAGCACGCACCGATGGACAACCCAATTTAATGGATCCATCAGGGCATGCTTAAGCTGTAGTCTAACAGGAAATAGAACAATTATTACAAGTCCCAGGTTATTCTAATCTCATCCACAACAGATAATCACAGAGTAAATGCCAGAATAAATGCAAATAATATAAACTAACAATCTCAATAAAAGTGTCTCGGTGAACAATCCGAGAACAAGTCTGATACATCAAGCAAATAGACAGGAAATAAAGGAACTGAAAATAGAAACAGAAATAACTGACTATATACAGCCAATGCTCAGGAGAAGTCCTCTGGTGCGAACTCGTCCTCAGGTTCTGGTACAGCTCCTGGAAGTGCTCCTGTACGGTATATCTCTGGATAGATCTCTTCGGCTATACCTGGGGACATAATCCGGATCCAGGTCCTCAGGGGACAGCAAGGTACAGAAAATACAAGCCATAATAATGCAGTAAAAAAGTCAATGAAATAAATAGGGTAATTATGTAACCATCTATGTGAAATGCAGGTGAGAAAATCATCAGTACTCAGGCTGAGACTACTACAAGCTCTGTGTAGGAGAGCCGGTAGCAGCGATATCATGTAGTTGTCTAGCTCGGAGAGAGACTGAGACGCCGGCATAATATAGTCAACCTGTAGCCTGTGTGTCTCTCCAGCAATAAATGGAACAATAGGGAAACACTAAGTAACCAGCTACGTGATATGCAAGATGAGAGCAGCACTAGAACTCAGGCTGAAACTACTACAAGCTCTGTGTCGGGGAGCCGGTAGCAGTGATATCATGTGGTTGTCTAGCTCGGCGAGAGACTGAGATGCCGGCATAATATAAAATCAACCTGTAGCCTGTGTGTCTCTCCCCACCCAATATAACCACGCATACCATGACCATAACGTCTCATGTCCATGTCAGCGGGATCATAGCTAATGCAACAGTCATATAATATCTAAGGATATAATGTCTATGTCAAGTCCTGTATCCTATACAGAATCACCATGAATGTCTCAGGAAGACTCTGTCTCATGAATAGTGTCAGGTGTCCTGGGTTATGATGTACTTGATAAGACTAGTATGAGAAATATCGGGTCTCGGTATCCATGTCTATGTGACGTTACACAACTCCGCGCACGGGGTTGGCACCCGACTGGTAATCGGACGCTAAGTAAAGCTACTCGGTCCTAGGTTGAACAGTTAAACAAGTTTATATATGAATCTACAAGAACTCAAGTAAAATACTATAACTGGAATCACTACGAGTTGACAAGGTACAGTTGCCCACTGATGTATAAATAAGCCAAGAAATATTTAACAAAGACTGCAAGTTTTGGCGAGGTACACTTGCCTGGGGTTCGGGCTCCAACTGTAGCTCTGGTATTCGTAAAATCTCCAGGAATGTCTCCGGATGCTGAAACAAACATCACCATTAGATCCAGAAAATATCAATCAGCTAGAAATGCCTGTCCTTGAGTCCAGTTTGGAGACAAGGGCAAAAATGGCAATTTCGGGTCAAAACGGGGTCCACGTGTGGGCCCGCTTTGCGCCGAAAAATGTGTCAGGGTCAAAGGTCTCCAAATTCACCAAACATAGTGTTAACAGGTCAAGAACGATGTTACAAACCCAACGGAACTTCCAGAATTGGACTCCGATGAGCCGATCACAAAATTGCCCGTCGAGCGGGGCCTGTGGGGCCCACGACACGCGATTTCGTCAACGTTCTCAGAATTGAACCAAACTTGGGTCACAGGACCAGCGTATCGCTATGAGTCCGATGGCATAAGTTTCGTTTCGATCCGACGTGTGTACACAAAGTTAGGACACGATTCAGAAAAGTCAGATACGGGGCATTGTCCGCGGATACGCACTGATTCCGGTGTGCACGCACCTCCGAATCAGCATCTGCGAAATCCCGCACGTCCGTATCGACGACGCGCACGTATCTGTGAAGACTGCGCGCGACCAAGTCGTCCCGTTTGGCGGGACGTACCCAGTTTCGGGGTGAATCGGGGCGTTATTTTTCCTGTTTTTGGATCGCGGTTCACGATCGCCACAGGACGCGATGCACCGAGCGGTTTACCCGGGCACCGAGAGGGTCATGCAGGCTACGCAACGCAACTGACGGAATCAAAAACGGGTTTACGAGCAGAAAGATACGCGTACCTGAACGGGGTTCGAAAAACCCGAAATATCCGTATCCGACACGTGTCCGATACACAGAGAGAACTAGGGTTACGGTTTGGGGGTCTGTCACCGGATCTGAGGCCGGCCGGAGGCGGGCTGGGCGGCGCTGGCGGCGGAGGGGGTCGGGGACAGCGTCGCCGGGGGCTCGGGACGCGGGCGCCGCCGGCAGCGGGTCGCCGGAGGCTCGGGACGGCTCGGGCTCGACTGGAGAAGAAAGAGGAAGGAGGACGAGCCGGCTCGGGGCGGCTCAAGGCGGGTCGGTGGCGGCGAGGCGGCGAGTTCAGGGGTGGTATGTCACGACCCGCATCCGGAAATTCGGGCACGAGTGCGTGGGTACGTCCAGCCTACGCCGCAGTGTCGGCGGTAGTACGCTGTCTAGGGCATGATCACAGGTGATAAATCTAGCTCATTCACAATAATTAAATAGGCAAGGAAAAAAAAATAGCAGAAAAAGAATGCTAAGATTTTATAACCAGAATATGATAATCTGATCCAGAGTTTATTACAGAACCATAGATTATATCGGGGACAAACCCGATTACTAAGATGAAAGGAAATAAATAACTAAGGCTAACTACTCTGCAGGGGTAGTCTCCTGGGTGGGAACCGGCTCTGCAACTGTATCACCTGCTGTCTCAGAGGGTCCATAATAGGTGGGGGCAAGGTTCTCGTCATCGCCTAAACAACGGATCCAGTCAGGAAAGGAGCAAAGTACACAATGCACAACAAGATTTAAACTAAATATTTGTGACAGGTAGAAAATAACTGACTAAGCATTATGTTGAGAAATGCGTAAGTAAGTAGTGAAATTAACTGAGAAATAATGTTATAAAACAAGACTAGAAGTAAAATATGATTGATTGCTATAAACCAAAAATCCGAGTAAAACAGGAATAAAATGTGACAAGAAATATAACTGTAACAAGACAGGAACTTATGTGCGTGAACTTGTATATTTAGAATACCTAGTTGGCATGTAGGGGTTTATAAGGCTAATAGGGCCGTCATAGACGACTAGTACACAATGATTACGGGAATAATCAAGTATAAGGCTGATGGTACAATCGTGTACCAACAGCTGGCACACAGTGATTACAGGGGGAAAGGGTAAACTACATGCCTCCTAGTATTCTCCCGCCCGACACGAAAAGCAAGACACGAAATACATTATTCAAGACATGAAATCCAGTGTTCTAACTCTACATATAATCATCAATGGTACTAATAAAGCAGGGAATTTATTTATCACAATATAAAGGTTAAACTTGAAGTGCAGGTACTTGCCTGATGTTTGGATCCAAATATAGTTTGGAGTCTCGGGAAAATTTCCAGAAATGAGTCCGGATGCTGAAATAAACATTACCATCATGCTCAGAAGATGTTAAATAGCTAGAAACGCCTGTCCTTGGGTCCAATTTGGAGACAAGGGCAAAAACGGCAGTTTCGGGTCAAAACGGGGTCCGCCGGTGGGCCCGCTTTGCACCGAAAAATGTGTCCGGGTCAAAGGTCTCCAAATTCACCAAACTTAGTGTCAACAGGTCAGGAACGCTGATATGAACCCAACGGAACTTCCAGATTTGGATTCCGATGAGCCGAACACAAAATCGCCCGTCGAGCGGGGCCTATGGGGCCCACGACACGCGATTTCGTCAACGTTCTCAGAATCGAACCAAACTTGACCCACAGGACCAGCGTATTGCTACGAGTCCGATGGCGCAAGTTTCGTCTCGATCCGACGTGTGTGCACGAAGTTAGGATAAATTGCCGAAAAGGCGGATACGGGGCGATGTCCGCGGATACGCATTGATTCCGGTGTGCACGCACACCCGAATCAGCTTCCACGAAAACTCACACGTCCGTATCGATGATGCGTACGTATCTGTGAAGACCGCACGCGACCAAGTCGTCCCGTTTGGCGGGGCGCACTCAGTTCCGGGGTGAAACAGGGTCTGGTTTTTCCTGTTTTTGGATCGCGGTGTGCGATCACCACAGGACGCGATGCCCCGAACAGTTTGTCCGGACACCGAGAGGGTCATACAGGCTTCACAACGCAATTTATGGAATCGAAAACGGAGATACAGGGTGCAAGATACGAGTACCTGAAGGGGACCCGAGAAACCGGGGTTGAGTCGTGTCCGACTCGTGTCGGACACGGGGGAGAGAATTAGGGCTAGGGTTAGGGTTTCTGGAAGCTCCGGCGGAGGGGCGGCCGGCCGGAGGTGGCTGGGCAGCAGTGGCGACGGGGAGGTTGGTCGGCGGCGAGAGGCAGGCGCCGGAGGCGGCGGTCCGAGGCTGGCCGGGTCGACCCGAGCTGCTGTGGCCGCCGCAGCTGCTGGCCGGACGTCGAGGAGTGCGGAGGAGGAGCAGAGGAGGGGGGCTTTGCAGGGCGGAGCTGGGCGAGGCGATCGGCGAGGAGAGGGACGGCGGCGGCGGGCTAGGGTGGAGACGACGGTGGCCGGAGAGAAGGAGGGGGCTTTTATAGGCTGAAGGGGCGGTGGCGTGGGCCAAAGGATGCGGCGGTCCGCGCGGAGGCGAGGGCTCGTGGCCGCGGGCAGCGCGGAGGCGGTGGCTTCGTGGCGCGGTGGCCGCGGGCGGCGGCGCCGGAAGCGGAGCGAGAGGCTAGGTCAGGGGTGAGGGTAGGCGGTCCGGGTCGGGTCGGGCGGCGGCTGGATCCGACCCGACCCGCTAGCATAGGCGAGCTGGGCTCGGCCCAATGGGCTGGGCCGGGCCGGATAACGGGCCGGGCTGGGCTGATTTATAATAATAATAATAATAATAATAATAATAATAATAATAATAACAATAACAATAATAATAATCATAATAATAATTCAATAAATAAATAAATAGTTTTTAGGCATTTAAAAATAGGTCTGAGGCCCAAACAAATCCAGAAAAATTATCCTAAGTCCAGTTTTTCGTTTTACACCCAAAAATATTATTTTCATAATATTTTAATGTTATTTATTATCAAATAAAAATCATTTAATAATTAGGAACCCTGATTTTAATTACAGAAAATTCCCAGAAAATTCCAGAAAATTGCGAAAAATCCCAATTTTAATATTTTTGAAAATCAGGGGCTTACAATCTACCCAACTTATAAAAATTTCGTCCTCAAAATTTAAATTATGGCAGGGTTCTCTCTGTCCAGACTCACTTGATTACAGTCTAACGGGTTTCTCTCAGGTGAACATTGCGGTCGCTACCCAACTTAGAATTTACCCATATATCCTCTAAGGCTGTACGACTAGTAAAGCTAGGTCCCAACTTAATAAATCAGGGTATTGAATCTTTAAGTCTGCAACACAAATACACCACCTATGGTATTCCCTTAGTCATAGAGGTTATCGTCAATTCGACCGGTCTCAGGGGTACATCTAGCACTACAAATCAAACTTATACCAAACACAGGATTTTGTCTTTCCGAAATAAGGGAAGACGAGGATCAATAGTAAAGAGTTTAAGGGCGAGGTGGTAGGACAGAGGTATAGGGATCAAGGCGTTTAAAGAATTCTAATGGGAATTGTCAGGCGGTTATGGATTGAGATTCTATTCTGGTAATCGTTTATTCGCATGCTCGTATTAGTACAGTTATGTAACTGATACGATGTGCTCGGACGTATTTAGGGACAAGTATACTAGTCAACTATATATCTCAATCCACGTAAAGTAGTCGTGCGAAATGCGAATCAAAATGCACTAAGGTTGATCAGACCGTAGTACACTGATTCTGAGTAGACACTTGTATTAGTGGGGTTGATCAGGCCTCAATAATACATGTGTCATGAACAAGCCCGATAAAGGGCAGGCTTGCAAAACTAGGCTATAAAATAGCAGCATAAGTCAAGTTCAGCAAAATTAAGTGTGCCAGATGATGATGAAAAGGAGGTGCAAATTTATTGAAGTTCACAAGACACATATAATAAGCACAATAGCAAAAACCTCAAAATCTCTACAGTTATCAAATATAAAAGCATTCCAGGTTATTTAGCAAGTTTAAAATTACTAGGTTGGGGCTGAGGTCACGAACCAACAGGCACGAAAACAATACTAGGAAAAGGTATCTACGAATCACTTACGCGCATTGGCTGCTCCCAAGGTCTGCGCGTTCTCCACGGTCATCACGTAAGCTTGTCCGCGTCCTGGAGCAGCGGCACAGTCCCTCACTCGATGTGCTGTTGATCCATAATACAGACAGGCACCTAGTCTCTTCCTACAAACTTGCCAGGTGTGACCTTGTTTTTTACAAAAGCCACAAGTGGGAACTCGTTGATTCTGTCCTTGAGCTTGGTGTTGGGGTGCTGTAGCTCGAGGGAGAGGACGCTGGGTTTGCTGCGGGGACCTCTGCTATTGTTGTTGTTGAAAAGGGCGTTTGTTGGGTCCCGCATTTTCGGTATCTCTCTCTCGCTTTAGTTTATGCCCCATGTCTCTCTCAACGCCTTGTGCCACGTTCAAGATTTCCTCATAGGTGCGGGCTCAGCTGGTGGTGACAGCAAGGCGAATATCCGGAGACAGCCCCTTCTTGAATCTACGGGCTCTGTCCTCCGGGGTACGAACCATGTACTCCGCAAAGTGGCTTAACCTGCTAAATTCAGCAGTATACTCATCAACAGATAGGTTACCTTGTTCCAGTCTCTCGAATTGGCTTTCGAGAGCTTCCCGAGCCACTTTGGGGTAGAATTTCTCCTTAAATAGCCTCTTGAAGTCCTCCCAGGTGAGGTCAGGAGCAGATAGTTGGGGTTCATCTCTGAACCAGGTTCGAGCAATGTCGAACAGTTGCAGGCTTGCGGACTCCACTTTGAGATCATCAGGAACCCGAGCAGTCTTCAGGAGTCTCTCTACGTTCTCTATCCATTCATCGGCATAGAGAATGCCTTCAGTTCCGTAAAATTCCAGGGGTCTGAGGTTTTTGAAGTCTTTGGCACTCCCTGGCCTCTTGAGTGGCGACTCCTGGGACTTAATAGCTTCTGAGAGGCTGGTCCGCAGAAGTGCAGTCTGTTCTTTCTGGGATTCCACTAGTCCCTGGAACACTCCAAGTAGTTGTGCCCCATCTAAAGTAACTGCCGGAGTAGATGGAGGTGGAGGGAGTGCAAGAGTTTCGGGCACAGTCTGCTCAGCTGGTTCTGATGTGCCTCCTACTGTGTTCCTTGTCTGAACCATTCTGAAAGATAAAGGGATAGGGAGATCAGAGTAGATTACTTGGAAATCAAGGGCGATAGAAAAAAAATTGATCAGAAGTGATATCAAGAATTGAAATAAGGACCCTATACTGTGAATGAGCTTTTCCTAGAATCCTCAATCTTATTGCAGGCCTGTTCGGTCCCTAAGTTGAAACCGAACAATTTAGTCGTTTGACCTGCATGGGCCACCACAAAAACGTGTCACGACCCGCACCCGGAAATTCGGGCACGAGTGCGTGGGTACGTCCAGCCTACGCCGCAGTGTCGGCGGTAGTACGCTGTCTAGGGCATGATCACAGGTGATAAATCTAGCTCATTCACAATAATTAAATAGGCAAGGAAAAAAAAATAGCAGGAAAAGAATGCTAAGATTTTATAACCAGAATATGATAATCTGATCCAGAGTTTATTACAGAACCATAGATTATATCGGGGACAAACCCGATTACTAAGATGAAAGGAAATAAATAACTAAGGCTAACTACTCTGCAGGGGTAGTCTCCTGGGTGGGAACCGGCTCTGCAACTGTATCACCTGCTGTCTCAGAGGGTCCATAATAGGTGGGGGCAAGGTTCTCGTCATCGCCTAAACAACGGATCCAGTCAGGAAAGGAGCAAAGTACACAATGCACAACAAGATTTAAACTAAATATTTGTGACAGGTAGAAAATAACTGACTAAGCATTATGTTGAGAAATGCGTAAGTAAGTAGTGAAATTAACTGAGAAATAATGTTATAAAACAAGACTAGAAGTAAAATATGATTGATTGCTATAAACCAGAAATCCGAGTAAAACAGGAATAAAATGTGACAAAAAATATAACTGTAACAAGACAGGAACTTATGTGCGTGAACTTGTATATTTAGAATACCTAGTTGGCATGTAGGGGTTTATAAGGCTAATAGGGCCGTCATAGACGACTAGTACACAATGATTACGGGAATAATCAAGTATAAGACTGATGGTACAATCGCGTACCAACAGTTGGCACACAGTGATTACAGGGGGAAAGGGTAAACTACATGCCTCCTAGTATTCTCCCGCCCGACACGAAAAGCAAGACACGAAATACATTATTCAAGACATGAAATCCAGTGTTCTAACTCTACATATAATCATCAATGGTACTAATAAAGCAGGGAATTTATTTATCACAATATAAATGTTAAACTTGAAGTGCAGGTACTTGCCTGATGTTTGGATCCAAATATAGTTTGGAGTCTCGGGGAAATTTTCAGAAATGAGTCCGGATGCTGAAATAAACATTACCATCATGCTTAGAAGATGTCAAATAGCTAGAAATGCCTGTCCTTGGGTCCAATTTGGAGACAAGGGCAAAAACGGCAGTTTCGGGTCAAAACGGGGTCCACCGGTGGGCCCGCTTTGCACCGAAAAACGTGTCCGGGTCAAAGGTCTCCAAATTCACCAAACTTAGTGTCAACAGGTCAGGAACGCTGATACGAACCCAACGGAACTTCCAGATTTGGATTCTGATGAGCCGAACACAAAATCGCCCGTCGAGCGGGGCCTATGGGGCCCACGACACGCGATTTCGTCAACGTTCTCAGAATCGAACCAAACTTGACCCACAGGACCAGCGTATCGCTACGATTCCGATGGCATAAGTTTCGTCTCGATCCGACGTGTGTGCACGAAGTTAGGATGAATTGCCAAAAAGGCGGATACGGGGCGATGTCCGCGGATACGCGTTGATTCCGGTGTGCACGCACACCCGAATCAGCTTCCACGAAAACTCACACGTCCGTATCGATGATGCGTACGTATCTGTGAAGACCGCACGCGACCAAGTCATCCCGTTTGGCGGGGCGCACTCAGTTCCGGGGTGAAACAGGGTCTGGTTTTTCCTGTTTTTGGATCGCGGTGTGCGATCACCACAGGACGCGATGCCCCGAACAGTTTGTCCGGACACCGAAAGGGTCATACAGGCTTCACAACGCAATTTACGAAATCGAAAATGGAGATACAGTGTGCAAGATACGAGTACCTGAAGGGGACCCGAGAAACCGGGGTTGAGTCGTGTCCGACTCGTGTCGGACACGGGGGAGAGAATTAGGGCTAGGGTTAGGGTTTCTGGAAGCTCCGGCGGAGGGGCGGCCGGCCGGAGGTGGCTGGGCAGCGCTGGCGACGGGGAGGTTGGTCGGCGGCGAGAGGCAGGCGCCGGAGGCGGCGGTCCGAGGCTGGCCGGGTCGACCCGAGCTGCTGTGGCCGCCGCAGCTGCTGGCCGGACGTCGAGGAGGGCGGAGGAGGAGCAGAGGAGGGGGGGCTTTGCAGGGCGGAGCTGGGCGAGGCGATCGGCGAGGAGAGGGACGGCGGCGGCGGGCTAGGGTGGAGACGACGGTGGCCGGAGAGAAGGAGGGGGCTTTTATAGGCTGAAGGGGCGGTGGCGTGGGCCGAAGGATGCGGCGGTCCGCGCGGAGGCGAGGGTGCGTGGCCGCGGGCAGCGCGGAGGCGGTGGCTGCGGGGCGCGGTGGCCGCGGGCGGCGGCGCCGGAAGCGGAGCGAGAGGCTAGGTCAGGGGTGAGGGTAGGCGGTCCGGGTCGGGTCGGGCGGCGGCTGGATCCGACCCGACCCGCTAGCATAGGCGGGCTGGGCTCGGCCCAATGGGCTGGGCCGGGCCGGATAACGGGCCGGGCTGGGCTGATTTATAATAATAATAATAATAATAATAATAATAATAATAATAATAATAATAATAATAATAACAATAACAATAATAATAATCATAATAATAATTCAATAAATAAATAAATAGTTTTTAGGCATTTAAAAATAGGTCTGAGGCCCAAAAAAATCCAAAAAAATTACCCTAAGTCCAGTTTTTCGTTTTACACCCAAAAATATTATTTTCATAATATTTTAATGTTATTTATTATCAAATAAAAATCATTTAATAATTAGGAACCCTGATTTTAATTACAGAAAATTCCCAGAAAATTCCAGAAAATTGCGAAAAATCCCAATTTTAATATTTTTGAAAATCAGGGGCTTACATGGTAGGCGGCGCAACGGGGTCTGGGCGGAGCGGTGGCGGCGGCGGGTGAGGGAGATCCGGCCGGAGGGGGTGACTTCGGGGGGGGGGGGGTTTAAAGGGCAGCCGGTGCCGTGGGTGGCCGGGTGAGGCGGAGGGGGTCCGGGGTCGTGGCGTGGGGCACGGACGGGTCAGGCGTGGGCTCCTGCGACATGGCCGGAGCCGTCGGCGAAGATTTCGGGGGAGAGAACGGGTGAGGGAGAAATGGTCAGCGGGTCCGGGTCGGGCGGGTTCGGTTGGGCGGACCCGACCCGACCCAATAGCTATACGGGTTGGGCCGGCTGGGATGGGCCGGTTGGGCCGGGCTCGGGCTGGGCTCTGGGTTTAAAAATAAATAACCCAATAAATAAATAATAAATAATAATTAAATAATAATAGTTTTTAGGTGATTAAAAATAGGTCCGGGGCCCAATAAATTCCAGAAAAATTGCCCTAAGTCCAGTTTTTCATTTTACACCCAAAAATATTATTTTAATAATATTTTAATATTATTTATTATCAATTAAAAATTATTTAATAATTAAGATCCTGAATTTAATTACAGAAAAATCCCATAAAATTCCAAAAAATTGTGAAAAATCCAAATTTAAAATTCTTGAAAAAATCAGGGGGTTTACATACCTCGACTTATGCTGCTATTTTATAGCCTACTTTTGTAAGCTTATTTTTTTATCGAGCTTGTTCACGATATTTGTATTAGTGGATGCATACATTAATACATTTCAGAATCATTGTATTAAGGTCTAGCTAACCTTGGTGCGCTTGGTTCGCCCTTCGCATAACTACTCTACGTGGATTGAGATATATAGTGACCAGTAGACGAATGTACTTGCCCTCTAGACATGCATGGGCATATCGTATCAGTTACATAACTATACTGGTACGAGCATGTGAATAAGAAATTACCAAATATGATTTTAATCCACAACTGCCTTGACAATTCCGGTTGAATTCTTTAAACGCCTTAGTCCCCATACTTCTATTCTATAACCTTCCGTTTGAACTCTTTATTATTGTTATCCGTCTTCCCTTATTTTGGAAATACGAAATCTCGTGCTTAGTATAAGTTTGATATGCAGAGAGTACTAGATATACCCCATAGGCCGATCACATACTTGAGGATTATTCTTTTATAATTGATTAAGGGCATATCATATATAAAAATTTGGTGTTCAAACTTTTGATGATCGAATAGCATGATTAAATAAGTTGAGGAATATTTTCCTTAAGTGTATAGCCTTATATGATAGATGGGTGAATTCTAAGTTGGGTAGAAGTCGCAATGATAAATTGAGGTTAAATTCTTTTAGATTATGATCAAGTAGTATTAGATTGAGAGATTTAGTCATTTTAAATGTGGAGAATTGTAGAAGAAGGAGTTAGATGATGAGTATGTAATAAATTTTGAAATCTTGAGATGACGGACCAAATAATTATACTTTAAGTACATAATTTAAATTTTAAATATGGAAGGTAAATCATCAATTTGAATTTTGAGGATAAATATAGAATTTCAGACTTGAACATTGGTGGATTGAATTTAAATTTTTTACAATTTGATGATTGAATTAAGAGTTAAATTTTTGATTGCCGGATTACCTATTGGAAATATTGAGGATGTGAATTGAATTTAAATTTTGAAGAATACAAAATTCATAAGTAAAAAATAGGAATAATATTGGACTAGAATTGTTTTCTAGCGGAGATTATGATAATGGGAGATCGTGATGTAAAATTCATATGCGTATTTAATTCTTGAAGATGTTATATGGAATTAATTTAAATTTGGATATTGATAATTTGAAAAAAAGTGAGAAGAGATTACAATAGGTTGAATTTTTATTAGAACAGTGATTATCTTAACCTTGAAGTGATTGCGATGGATTAGAATATATTTTAAATCTTGGGAGAGATTGTGATTGACTTGCCTTATATGCGAACATGAAGGATCAACAAATTATGCTTTATTTTAACTTTGATGATGAAATCATTTTAGATTGTAAATCCCCTCACCCAAGATTCGACTTACTCGGCTTAGATAGTGATACTAAGGCTAGTCCGAACCCAATTAGAAATAGAACGCAGAATTTTGTTAATTATACGAGATTTATATCACTTAGAGCACCTTACCATTGCTTCAATAATTGGAGCACTACACTAGCCATTGCCTTCCTACAAATTTTACAACCTTATCCTAGACGTGCCCATCTTCCATTCCGATATTTGTGTGACTTATAATTAAGATCTCTCGTGTTATTCTTTAGTTGCACAATTTTCGTCACAGATGTTATTTTTTTTATTCTAAATAAATCCAACCTTGTACCTTGTGCGTTCCAATTTAAATTGGAGACACAATTTGACCGTTTCGTACAACCCAATTTATGACAATATTCTATCCTGAGCCCTCTATGTCCATGACCCTTGTGTCCCACCTAATGTTATCCCATGTACTTCTAATTAATTCCCGAACGCCTTGCGCATTAATTTTGATTATTTGATCCAATTTCCATCTTTGTGCAATTTTTCAATTGTTGGGTGCTTTTATGCAAAAGTGCATTGAGGTGTCCACACAATTGGACGTGACACATGAAGAAACCTATTTTTCGTTCATATAAATTTTTCCATGATTTTTGGAATGTGCAACGCGCAACATCGCCCACTCCTTTAAACCTAGCCTTGTATTTTAAACAATGCAAATCTTATACCATCATTGACTTTCTACCGCGGCTTAATTTTAATTTCAAGGACGAAATATTTATAAGTTGGGTAGGATGTAAAACCCCTGATCCTAAGATCCGTATTTATTTTTTTATTATTAATTATTAATTTAATTGTAGTAATTATGTGCTAAATAGGAGCAATAGATTTTATTTAATTTTTATTTTAGGTGTTTGTAAACCTAGGGGATTTATGGAGCCATTAAAAATTTTTCCTAATTTATTTCATGAAGGAGACCTTTTGGGCAGTTGCTAGCTTAATAGTATGCATTAATATAATTCTAGATTTTTCTATGGGTATATATATATATATATATATATATATATATATATATATATATATATATATATATATAAAGAAAAAGATTAGAAAAGAAAAGAAAGGAAAAAGAAAAATGATTATACAAATACTATTGGATCCAAATATTATTGGACCCAAACCCAATAACCAACACTACCCAAACCCATCCTATTCATAACTACCTACCCGCGGTATGAGCCAAACCCAGCCACCCGCACCTTAGCACAGCATCCCCCCTGCTAGTGAGCCCACACCCGGCCTTGTATGCAGCAGCAAACGCTGCCCCCCAACCCGCGCGTGATAGATCACCCTTTCCCTCTCCTCTTATATATATATTCACATCCTTTTCAACCAAGCCCTAACCCTAATCCTCCCTCTCCACCTCGACGGCGACGCCGACCGCCCCAGGTCCGCCGCCATGCGCCATAGCCGCCGGCCTTCCATCGCGACGCCGCGCGCGCGAGACAGAAACTGATAAACAGCGTACCTGTGTTCCTGTCTCGATTCCCGCGCCCCCGCTCAACCAAACTCGATCCCGTCTTCTCTGGTATGATCCTCACCTATCTCCCTTCCATATCTGTATATTAGTTTATCTCGAACCGTGTGCAAACCTAGGTAAAAATTGACGCCAAGTCGATAAAAAACTACGATATTTAAATTCTAGAAATTATGTTGCAACCACCCTTGTTTTCGGATTCGTATCTCCCAACACAGAGATCCGAATCTGGTTTTTCTTGTTGGTATACGAAGACCACTTGACCTAGTTTAATTTCTGTTAAATACTTTAATTTATTAGCTGCTGTATGTTAAAATAAATTAGGTAGAAAACCCCGAAAACCCATTTTTTCAGATTTTCAAAATATGTGAAACGGAGCGCGCCCCGCCAAACGGGACCGCCCCGCTGTGTACCAAGTGTACCAAATAGTGCGCGCAGTATACCCGAACACGTAAGAGTTTGGGAAAACTGATTCGGATACGTGTGCGCGTTGGAATCAGTCCGTATCCGCGGACAATCCAAATATCGTAACTTTTGCGAAAGTCGTGTGCATTTTGTGTACGCTCGTCATATTTTGACGAAACTTGTGCTACTGGACTCGTGGTAATACGCTGGTCCTGTGACCCAATTTTCACGCAATTCTGAGACAGTTGACCAAGTCGCCAATTGGCGGGCCCCACGGTTGACTCTTTGGGCGAATTTGTGTTCGGCTCACCGGAATCCAAAACTGGAAGTACCGCTGAGTTCGTAGTGACATTTAAAGTTTGTTTAACCTATAATTTGTCCTATTTAGAGACTTTTACCCTCGACATGCTTTTCGGTGCAAAGTGGCCCACATGTGGAACCCACTTTGACCCAAAATTACCGTTTTGCCCCTGTGTCCAAATTGGACGAAAGGTTAGTGCTTTCTAGCTATTTTGCTTATTCTGAGAACGTTGGTGATATCTATTTCAGCATCTGGAGATATTTGTTCTGAGGCCATAGCTTCTGGTCCTGTGTGTTGGACATTTGGACGTTACATTTTGCAGCTTCTTGCCAGGCAAGTATACCTTGTCTTGTTGTATTATTTAAAATTATGTATTATTATTTACATATTTATATTATATAACTGTGCACGTCCGAGAGAGACTCGGGTGCAGTCAACGGAGGCGTTGACGTTAGGACAGTGTCTGACCTAGTGTCTAGTAGACCCACCTAAAGTTGTGGAGTTATTGGTATGACTCCCAGGCCTTGACACATTTATTACACGTGTCGTGAGTCTCATATAGGGCACGGACTTGCGTATGTGGTTGGCCACCTGTACGTGTAGGTCATACAACAGATAGGGTATAACTGCTAATAGTGATGCATGTTAGAAGACTTAGCAGTTATTAGTAGGCGAAGCATAGACTATCGTTGTACGATAGCCCAATCCTTGTCCTTGTTTGGTTGTAAGGTTGGGCTACTGTTCTAGTGATAGACTATGAGCCAGAGTTACGACGCCGCGACGTAGTAGCTAAGGCGTGTTGTGGATACAACATGCATAGATCATTGGGCGGGAAGGACGACTTGTAGGCATATGGGACACCCCACTTTCTTTACACTGCTGTCACACTCGACGGAGTGATATAGACGATATATACTATACTGCTGTCACGTTCTTCGGAGCGATATGGACGATATATACTACACTGTTGCCACATTCTCTGGAGCGATATGGCCGATATACTATACTGCTGCCATGCTCTTCGGAGATGGATGTTATTACTGAGCGCCCTCCTATGGGGGCATATGTGGCATATACTAGCCAGTTGTCATGATTGGTAAATTACGTCAGCATATGTCTAGCCTACACTTTCCCATACTCTCAAGGTTGTCCTCAAGATGTATTTCACTTAGATGGTTAGGTCACCCTGGAGTTTTTACAGTGTTTACTTTATGGCATACTTTTATGTACCTTGTTATGTCCCTCTGAGGACCTAGTCCCTTTCCAGGTGTATTGTTCATGAGTATTACAGGAGCGCAGATCCGGACTGGCTACTTATATTGCGAGAGGTCTACTCTTCGAGCCTCGTAATTGTTAGAGGTTGTATTTATATTATTTTTCTTGTTTATTCTTCATTCTAGTTCGGCAGTAGATTTATTTCCATCCGACTGTCATCTTTAGATACTTCATTGGGATCTGGTTACAGATATTGGTTATTCATTATATTTGATTTTCTGTGGATGAGATTAGATTATACCCTGTGATTTATGATGGTTTATACCACTTGTGGATTTGTTATTCATATTACAGCGTACGTGTGATATGGTTTCCATATATTGGAGTGCCATATTCATACGGCTGGCATGCTTATGTGTCCTAGTCCTACGTATTTTTGGGACTGGGGCGTGACACTCGCTCCAACTTAGTATGCGGCCATCTTGTTGGACGCATTGCTAAATATGCACATGCTACCCTTGACCAAATGCATGAAACTTGAACGAAAGAAATTTCTCTAAGTCCTTGATTACATGCGGCCCAGAGGAGCATGCGGGAAAAATTATCCATTCGGTCCGAGCTATGTATTCCTCTTTTCCAATGCATGATTCAACACCGTCTTGGCACAATTTCTAAATATGCACATGCTACCCTTGACCAAATACATGAAACTTGAACGAAAGAAATTTTTCTAAGTTCCTGATTACATGCGGCCCAGAGGAGCATGCAGCCAAAATTGTCCATTCGGTCCGAGCTATGTATTCCTCTTTTCCAATGCATGATTCAGCACCGTCTTGGCACGATTTCTCCTGAATTTGTCTTTTCTTATCTGACACGCTTTATTGGCCAGTTACATCGGTCACTTCTTTGACACGCTTTATTGGCTAGTCACTTCAGTCACTTTCTGGCATTGTGTTTATTCTCTATCACTCAACCCTTGTCCCGAGGAGTGGACCTTGCGACGATTCATGCAGCCAATTTTGGTCCATGCGGCCAGCTTCTTCTATGCGGCCAGTTTGACCCATGCGGCATATTTTTTGCTTGCGGTCAGCTCATCTCATGCACTTCTAGCACTTATAGTAGCAATATTTTTCTTTGTTATATGTTCTCTTATGGATTATTTACTCCTTGTGCTTGGCCCAATTATTTAAATTTACTTGATGTGTGTTATTCCTAAATTGTTTATAACCTGGATGCTACACTTACCATAACATGGAATACCCGGAACATGGAATATAATGGCACAGTTAAACTGAGAACTCCCGGCACCTGACCTGTACTGAATAAATTTGATCCTTGACTCCAGATACCTGACATGTACTGATAAACCCTGATAGTGGCTCGACGTAGCTCACTCCTAACATGCTAGAATCTCCAGAACTTAAATTCTAGTACTGATAAGATAATTCCCGTGGTCGATTTATTGTCCCTGTCCTGATTGTACTTGTCAAGCTATTGTTCAGTCTTTCATCTTGTCTAAGGCAGATTTTTGAGCACCACAACCAAAAATCCTTGATAACTACCTAAGTTAATAACTAGAATAATTATCTAGAAGCATTTAGAGATATTTTCTGGCTACATACAATTCCGGTATCACAGCGACACCTGATGGATTTGGAGTTCTCTGTCGAGAGGGGCACACTTTCAGCACACCGTCGAGTGTTGTAATTTACCAATAAAATACTATATACTTAATTAATCTATGCTATGTACTCCTACGTCTGGATAACCCGGATAGTCTGTAGGACATGTGGCTGTATGGTATCTCAACTGTATTTGTTAGTAACAAGGATTATGATAACCCTAGTTAGTTAATGGTAGCAAGCCGTAGGTCATGTTTGGCCGTGATTGCATATTTTCTAATCCTGTCTTGTCTTGAATTACCGGTTACTGATTCCTGAAACTGCTTAAACTTCTTATTTACATATTTCTCTTATTTATATTTTCTTTTGCTATTGAATGTTTGCATGCTAGTTTTTAGTTCCTAAGTTGGCTCCCTTGTGGTACTTTGCTATTTTGGGGTCTGGCCCACTGGTTTTGTATGACCATATTTCGGAGCAATACCGCAAGATCTCCCGTACATCCCGCCTCTAGATGGTGAATACGAGGAACACCCGAGAACTTGAGTGGGTTTCTTCTACATCACCCACCTGATCTTGTACATACTTTTAAGGCGTTTAGCCACCGAGCACGTGTTTAGCTCGTATTTTGATTCTTGACATTGTAGCCTGCGGGCCTATATATAAAGCATATTCTAGACTATAGCTAGAGCTGATCATGTAATATTGTACTATGCTAGTTCTTCATTTTGGTAACTAGCTTCATGATCATCTATGTATGTATAGTTTGGGACACCTTACTATTATATGTTTGGTGATTATACTTCTTGTAACTTGTTGCTTGCTTGAGATTGAGACAAGACTCTTGACCCAAGAATGCCCATTGGATTGTAGAGTAAAACCTCACATGTCTAGCCAGCCATGACCGTATCTCGGGGTATAGAGTACTCTGGTGTATGTAACCGGCTTTGTCCACCCCCGCTCTCCAGTATACTGGTTTTGGGACGTGACATAAATAGAGGATAATATAAAAATATGATAATCGATACTCAATCATAATAAAACTAGAGGAAGATATGACACGATATGGAATAGAAGAAATATAAATCACAGTCACAAATACAACCCATATCCAAGTCTAATAGGCTAGCAAAATAGTCTCAAATATAATACATGCCAAAATGTCTAACTATGACATATACAATATCATAATAGAAATAACTAAGTCTCCTCAGTAGCTGACACTATATCCTCATACTCTAAGGGAGCAACCTCAGACGGCTCGCTATCCCGTGGCCTGTAATAGGTGGGACACATCTCCTTTAACCAATCTTCTAAAAAATATATCCAGTCAGGATTGGAGCAAAGTAAAAAACTCTGAAAGCAGTTCCAAATACGTGGTAGAGAATATATGACAAGTAATAGAAAAAAATACAAGATGTACAAGTAACTAGAAATAAAAATATAACTGAGGTAAGCAGGTAAAATATTAGAAAGATAAATACATGCAATATGGAATGAATTGCAAGTAAGAGGAACACGAATACTAATAAAGTGCTTTAGAGTACAAGTTCGTTATATGATCGGTTTAGGTTGAACACGAATACACTAAGGTAACTTGATTATACGTGAGGTGTATAATCGATATGAACATGAATACACTATAGACTTGATCACATAACCAACTTCTACTCTCCCACCCCAACCAATACGCATGGATCCGATCACGACACGTTACGTACACGAATAATATAAGTACACGGAGAACACGAATGAAGATGAGCACAAGGAATACCCGATGCACACGATAAAGTACATGTGGAAGGAGTATCCAGAGTACACGATAATGGATAACATCGCCTGACAGGATCCATATAGTACCTGTCCATGTAACAACGAGTCAGAAACAAGTATAACAGTTCTAGAACATGTGATATATACACTATCATATAATAAAAACTAACAGAGAGATGTACTTGCCCATGGTCCTGAGCAAACAGTGTGTCTCGGTGTCTGAACTGGTATCACACAAACCTATATATGAAATATCATGTCATTTGGGTGTAACAAAGTGTTAAATAACTAAAATGAGTCAAAATATGATTTTTAGGTCATTTCTAGGTCATACTAGTCAAACTAGGTCAAGATAGGTTGGTACCTTGATTCTGGTTTCAAACTACCTATTGAGTTAATTTTAGGGTCAAACTAGTCAACACTAGTCAATACTAGATAAAACTAGTCACATCTAGGTTATACTAACCAATCCTAGCTAATACCTTGCTAACATTAGGTTACACTAGTAAATCTCAAGTTACTTAGCTAATATTAACTAATACTATATTATACTAGGTAATTAAGATACAATATCTTATATTATATACTCATATACACTATACTATTTATTTACTAGTACCTTACTTATACTTTGATCAATAACTCAAGCTACAACATTATTACCTTGTATCATCCTCATACCTAATATTACCTTGACACTTAATTCTAAACTCATGATACCCTCACTAAATAAGACACACTAACACTAGCTCAAACTTGGAGTCTATACTTAACAGTGGTATCATAACCCAAAACCTTAACACCTTAGCCTAGTATCTTGACCATATATAATACCTTAATATCTATACACTTAACACATCAACTATAACTCACCTTCTCACTCACTCAAACAATTTCCTCACCCAAATACTATGGTACACTGTATCCACACCCTTAGTATATGATACTGAGTCACACTAACACTATCCACTCACACTCACTTGATATTATACTCTCATGGGCATTCACTTACCTTATCCCCTCTTCACTGATTGCATATTGTGTTCATCTTGTATCTGCTGACTGCTTTTGTTGCAGGCCTCTCTCTTACACATGCTGCATAATTCAAATTCTGTCTTTACTGCTTGATCATCCTGCCTGCACCCTGGTCCAAGACTCACACACACACACTTGCAGCACAACTGCCTGCTTTCCCCCAAACCTGAGTTGTACCCAGATACCTCACTGCTCAACAGTGCACTCACTGATACTGACATCAGTGAGTGATACATATCACACCTCCATGCACACAACAACACCCTCACTGATTTCCCTATTTTCTTACTTCCTGATTAAGACCCCCACTGTTTGTGCAACAACCAAGCTCAACCCCTCAACTTACCCTAGTATCAGAGCATATTGACACTGTTGGCTTCACTAAAATTTGCAGTGCACCTATGTGCACCGCCCCACCTTGTATGCCACTCAAAAAGCCCTATATCCTACTAAATATGTGTTGTACCCGATCATAATCTCCCCACACCCACATACTGGACAAAGCTCTCTCATACACACACACACTACAACAGCTCCCTCACACACACCCTCAATGCAACATAGTGCACATAGCTCACTGACACACTTAATTATGTGATAGCAACACACACCACACCATGCCCAGCACAACACAATATAGTGCACCATAGTGCACACAGTTCTTGTACAACATAAAGTCCACAAGCTACATCTATACACAACTATATATATATATATATATATATATATATATATATATATATATATATATATGATACACTATGAAGAATTACACCCTCATGCTAAATATCGAACACTTGGTGTGCAACATCAAGTATCACACAAGCATTCATGATACGCTTGTGATACTCACTCTCAACCATGATACCACCACTCCTAACACCTAGAACACATCTAAAATACCAAACACAATATGAATGATATATCAGAGGGCTATTCTAATGCAAAGTGGAGAGATTGACATGCTAGAACCCAAATTACATTGAAATACCCAAATCTCACCTCCGTATCATGATGTATCATGATAAGGCCTAAACGTATCCAATTGTGAACACGTAGCTAGCCCCACACTACCAATACAAGTCTAATTAGACCTAATTGATCTAATAATAAACACTCGGTGCACCAATCTCGGAATTCTTCCAAATTGGGCACAAAACTCAATGTAGAAGTCATAATATGGGTCATATGAACCTAGTTGTTCTTCCTATAGGTAGTCCTAAGCCATGAAAAGGTTCCTAATTGTCAAATGCAACAATTAGAATATAATTAAAGGAAAATCCATATTCGTATCTAGTTTGTCAAATGGGCACAAAACTCGAACACTCTCATTATTCGCATTTTTATCTAGTTTGTCTCCAACATAATTCCTTTCTCACTTGAATATGCACATACTAAAATCCATCAAAGTTTTACCAATTTTTATTTGATCCAAAAATTATCTTAGTTATCCTTCGATTTTTTCTCAACCTGTAAGCCATTGATACTCAATATTAGCCACAATTTTAGCACCATAAAATTTGAATCATTGATTGTATTCATCATCCTTAGTTACTAGATCTACTAAAATAAGATTCTCAAGATCAACATCGCCCTCATCTACTTTTTTAGTCCTCAATACCACCTCAATTTGCACGTCTACTGATAGACAATATCTCCTTCCTTCGAAGTTTATATCCTCTATGGATTCAAACTTAATTTTACACTATCAATCTTTAATTTTAACATTGATGTTTCGATCTCCCTAAATATTATTTATTCCGATAAAATCACTCCAGTGACCTCATCCAGTTTCTCTTCAGAGTTCCAACTCTCCATACTTCTGACCTATGAAGTTCTATTATCAGTGTTCATGCATATATTTCCGTCGTCAACTCCTTCCTCGTTATCTTTTATACTCATTCACGCTCTCCACTTGTCATAGACCTTGCAGTCTCTACCAAAAGTTTCACCTATGAACTCCTCCTCAATACCCTAATAAGGATAGCACTACTAGGATAGACAATAATATAATCAAGCTGGTATGGCAAAGCATTATAATGAACTGGGTACAAATCAATACAAGAATGTAGTTACCAAAAGATATGATAGATGGTGGAGAACTTTGTTTCATAATATCTGCTCGACACCCCCCTCCCCCCCCCCCCGAAGTAACTATTCCTCAAGACTCATTCCTTTACTTTCATATAACCTTGTGATCCTCTAATAGTTTCCATAATCTTCAATCTCCTCTGAAATTTTTTGATTTCCTCAACTTGTAGCTTTAGCTAATCCATATCCTTAAGTCAGTTTTGTATCCTCAGTTTCAATTCCTTCATTTAATTTCAAATTATTATTTGTATTCCTCAAGTTTTCTAGATCCCCATTGTTTAATGTTTCTATCAATCTCTTATTTTCTTCACCAATAATGTATGTCACTATACTAAATTTTGACCTCAAAATATTTATATATTTCAATCACCATTTACCAATTTAACCTTATAATTTGAAACTTCTTATTTCAAATTTTTTTCATCGATTATATTCCCAAAATTTATATCCAAGACTCAATTATCTTTTGTCCCCCTTATTTACTAATCCATGGTTTTATTGTACAACTCTATTTGACCATCTTGATAACTTCTGATTCTTCAAATCAAAATTTAGTTGGAGACATCATTCGCAATACTTCTTCAATCTTTAAGAACCAAATCTCAAAAGTATTTAAAAAATGTCATCTACATACTTATCTGAATTTATACCCTCAAAGAGTCCTTTTTGTCAGGAAGCTGATAAGCTTCAAACTAACCCTTACCTTTCCTATTCCTTTGACTTGTCACCATTCACAATTTATGTAATGCCACCAATTTTAAAATCCTCCTTTGTTTGACCCCTATATATATTTCTTCAATTTCATATGTTATGTTTTCTATCATTCTTCATTCACTATATATTTTAGATTCACTATATATTATGGGCATCATAGTATTATCGTCAATTTACTCTCAAGAGTATCATAATTTTATCATTTTTATTCATCGTTATGACTAAGATATTGTCACGCCCCAGATCCAGAATAATGGAGAGCGAAGGAATTACTCAGCCAACCACACATTACGGAATACCGAAGCAACCTACAATATATTAAGGTTGTCTAGAGACATGGGAGTGCATACTACAATCAAGTCTTCTAGGGTGAAGAATTTATATATCTCAATCATTCAAACAAGTAGCAATTACATATAATATTTTAGAATAAGCAGTAAGGCGTCCCAAACGTCTATCAGAATATTCTTAGAGATCTTGCAAGACAAAATGATAAGCCAGATACAAGATCAAAAGTATACATGATAGTGAGTCAGCTGTAGTCTGAATATATTCCAGTCATGTAGGGAACTAGTGTCCAGATTTGTCGGCTAACTGGTGCCGGTTGGCTAAATGCCCAAAATAATATAGTTCACAAAAGAAGAGCAATGAATAAAGAAATCCACTCATGTCCCTCAGCAACCATCCTTCGATTGCGTGCCATCAGTGAGGGGGAAGTAAGCTTGATCCTTAGGTGCTGGCTCTAAACCTGGCCATGCAAAACCAGTGGATTCAGACTCCAAATAACAAGTACCACAAAGGAAGCATGAAATAAAAAATAAAACCAATTCTATAGCATGAGATGCGTGAGCCAACAATAAATGACATATGTCCTATCCATGACATGACACGATACCCCTTCACCAAACAAGGATAGGAAGTACCTTATCACATCAAGATAGAATACGTCCCTTGATTATGGTCAAGTTAAAGTAGCTCTGCGTCGTAGTTTTAGTCCACATCCTATCATATCACAATAACACAACCCAACAACCAAACAAGGACATGAGTTGCACCATCATGCCGCAACAGCCTATGTCTATAATTCCACTTAACAGAAGGCACAATACACAATCAGAGATATTAAACATGAGAAAATAATCTACCTTCAGTCTAGGAATTATCGTAACATAACGATGCAACCCAACAACCAAATAAGGACATGGGTTAAATCATCATGCTACGATAGGCCACCTTCCTGGCTAGGCATGCATTATAAGAAATTTAAACAGCCAATCATGTATTATGGCTTGATTTATGATCTATGGGTTATCCCAGTAATGCAGTCAAGCAGGGCTGGCTGAACCAATGATATAAGAAAAAAAAATGTATAAGATACACGAGTCCCTTGTAAGGGCACAGAGCTAATAAGTGATTAATAACAGTTTCAGGCTTTCTATAGGAAAGATACTGGCTCAGTCTTATATTTAGATCAGAAACTGCACTCCAATAGTGCGGATGATATACCGTATCCAGGGTGGCCAGCCTTTACTCCCAGCTAATTTAGGGTGGCTCGACATGCACCATCTTGGGATACAGTTCCCTCCCAATGCTCTATAAGTTAAGTTTCCTAGTTAACCCTAGGTTAATAGAACCTCATGCCGTGGTCGCATGAACATTCTTCTTAGACGTCTTACTTTAAGTATGAAAACTCTTGATATGAACCCATATTGTTACTCGCAAGTTAAATATGGATTTATCCAAGTGTTATGCAACAATCAATACTATCTAGCCATGACTAAAGTCACTGTCAACTACCAGATCTATGCATGAAAATAATTACATATATCACATAGCAAAAGTATGTGGTGTCACGACCCACACCCGAAAAATCGGGCATGAGTCGTGGGTACGTCCAGCCTACGCCGCAACATCGGCGGTAAAACGTTGTCTAGGTCTACTATCTAGCTAACAATCTCACACAACAAAATAAGTATCTATCAAGATCTCAACTCCAAACGGAAGAACAATATGATAAAGATAATACAAATACTCAATCACGATCTAAGCACGATAAAATAACAAGGAAGTCTATCAACTACAAAGTCTAAACAATAACTACTACTAAAAATAACAACAATAATAATAATAACAACAATATCCTGAATCAAATACAATACAAAGTCTCAAACCAAAAGCCGGCGACAAATCTGGTACCAAAAGCTAATAAATATAACTGAGGTCCTAGTGATCCCGGCTACCAACCCGAAAATCACTCCTGAACTAGGGGGTCCCTGTCTGCACCATCGACAGGCTGAGGTCCATAAAACGTCGGACACCAATCATCCAGATCCTCTGAAAAATATATCCAGTCAGGATTGGAGCAAGTACACCTCTAACAGCAGTTCCAGTGAAATGATAAAAACTATAAAGCAGTTGTAGCAAGTAGCACAAGGTAAAGAAAATGAAGTATAAACAAGAAAATATATATATATATCTGTCAGCTGGTGCATAAAGGTAAAGATGCATGAAAATTAGAAGCAAGATAATAATGAATGCAGGATACAAGAAATCTAAATTAAGAGCAAGTGTGTGCACAATAACGTGAACTAAGTAAAGCAAGAGTAAATATAATGAGTCCAGTCCATAAAGTATAAGTGAGACCAGTCAAGAAGTGTAAGTGAGACCAGACTAGAAAGAATGAACTAGTGTCTCTGAAATACCTATTTTGACATATAAACGGCTAGGAGTAAGTACGGCTTACCGCACACTAGGTGTACGGCTGCTATCATTCCAGATTAGACCAGAGGGAGTAATTCCAGATTTGAGAATATTTACATGTCTACTCGAGTATTTCTCCGCCCCGACTAGTACAAGTGAATCCAAGACCCGACACATAAAATAAATATGAGTCCAGCCAGAAACATGAGTGATGCCTGTAGTGAGTCCTGAGGTGATGCCAGAAGATGATTCCAGAAATAGAGGCCAGAAACATAAAATATACGTATCGCAAGTAAATGAATCTAGAAATACTAGTCAGTGTCGTGCCAGAAAA
>JAYESA010000002.1:115357047-115457047 GCA_036927795.1 Iris macrosiphon
TCTATCACGTGTATTTCATCATGTGCTTCGGGTATTGATTCTCATATGCTTCATGTGCTTTATGTGCTTCGTGTGCTCTCGCTTTTATGTACGTGAGTTATTTATCATGTACGTAGCGTGTCATGGTTGGATCCAAGAGTATTAGTAGGGGAGGGGAGTAAAAGTTGGTTATGTGATCAAATCCAAATAGTATTCATGTGTATGTCGGTTATGCAACTCACGCATAACGAAGTTATCGTAAAATAAATTATGTGCAACCCAAGCCGATCACATAACAAACTTGTGCTCAAGGCACTTAGCTAGTATTCCTATTTTCTCACATGCAGTTACTTCTCTACTACTTGTATTATTTCCCAGTTTATATTACAGTTGCTTTATCAGTTCTACCATGTATTTACTTTCCTGTGCATCTTGTATTCTTTTTTATTGCTAGTCATATACACCTTACCATGTATTTGGAGTTGCTTTCAGAGTTATGTACTTCGCTCTAATTCTGACTGGATATATTTTTTCAGAGGATCTTGAGAACTTTGCTCGACTTACTACGGGCCAGGTGTCGACGATTGTTGTGACCCTGAGATAGAGGAGAAGCCTGTCCCAACTGAGGAGATGCCACTAGCGCCCTAGTATAGCTAGGTGGGTTTTACTAGGTTTGTTTCCAGTTGGTTTTGGATGACTGTATTATTTATTTTGCTACTGTGAGATATTGTAGACTCTTAGACTTGGATTGTATATTTTAGATATTGTACTTGCTCTCTTTGGTTCTTTGGTTCTTTGTTTCTTTTGTTGATATCTTATTGTGCTTTTACTCTTCTCCTAGTTATTGTGATTGAGTTTATGTATATATTGTAATGTTATCCTCCTTTTGGAGAGGTTATCTTGACAGATTATTATGAGATATAGATAGTTGTGACCTAGACAGCGTTCTACTGCCGATTCTGCGGCGTAGGCTTGACGTACCCATGACTTATGCCCGATTTTCACGGTACGGGTCGTGACAATGTTTTTGGTGGTGGCCCATGCAGGTCTAGTTTCTAGGTCTACCCGTGATAGGATATAGGATATAGGCTGAGAGAGTGTGTGCTCAATCACAACTAGGACCCTTCCTGATCTTTTGCTATCATTAATTTTTCTGAACTTGTTTTCTTTTGAAATATTATTGTCCTTCCTTGATGATATCGTATCTTGTACCGTATTAACTTCTTTTGATCTATGTTCAGGATGCCTCCGAAGACAAGATCTCACCGTACCGTTCCAACAGCTGCCACCGAGAGGCCTGCTATCTCTCGTCCTGCTCGACTTCAGGCAGCTGCTACCGCTCCACTCACTACTCCTGCGGTTGGGGGAGTATCTGCTTCTCTCGGAGATTCTCCTCCACCTGTCGATCCGAGAGCTACCCCTGTTGTTCCGGTGGTACCTCCTCCACCACCTCCTACACCTATAGACGCTGCCCAGTTGTTCGCGTTCTTCAGTGTCACGACCCGCACCCTGATATTCGGGCACGAGTACGTGGCTACGCCCAGCCTACGCCACAGAATTGGCGGTAGAACGCTGTCTGGGTCATTTCTAACTATCTAACATCTCAACAATATAATATGGTACCTGTCAATCATCTCAACTCCAATCGGAGGAGCAATATGGTATCTCACAATATATCAATCTCAATCACAAAACAAACTAAGGAGGAAAATAATGCACGAATGGAAATAGCGAAGGAAAGAAGATACAATCCACAATATGAAATAATAGTACATCTGTGAATCTCCATAAAATATAGTCTAATACAACATCTAAACAAAACTAGACCTCCTCGGTCACTGGTACTATGTCCTCTGGCTCTAGGGGAGTGTCCTCTAAAGTCTCACCCTCCTGAGGTCCGTAATGTGTGGGACACAGCTCCTCTAGCTAATCATCTGGAAAAATATATCCAGTCAGGATTGGAACGAAGTATATACCTCTGAAAGCAGTTCCAATAACATAATCGAGCATATATAACAAGCAATAGAAAAATGATACAAGATGCACAAGTAGAAGGAATAAACTGTACAAGTGAACAGGCAATAGGCACAATAAGCTGGAAGTAAAATACAAGAATAACTGCAAGTAGAGAACAAGAAATACTAACTATGTGTTTTAGAGTGAGAGTTCGTTATGTGATCGGTTTAGGTTGCACATGAGGTATATAGGTAACTCCATTATACGTGAGGTGTATAATCGACATGCACATGAGATCAAGAGGGCTTTGATCACATAACCAACTCCTACTCTCCCTCCCCAACCAACACTCATGGATCCAATCACGATACGTTACGTACATGATCACGATAGTCACACTAGCACACGAAATAGTGGATGCACAAGAAGCACATGAAAGTCAATACCCAATGCACACGATGAAATACATGTCATTGGGTACCCGTTGCACACGGTAGGGGATAACACCTCCTGACGGGATCCATAAAGCACCAGTCCGTAAAATCACTGTGTCGGGAATCAATGTATACTAATCTAGAACATGCATATATACTACATTATGAATTGAAAACAATCAGAGAAATGTACTCTCGCCTGAAGTCCTGAGCAAAGTGTGTCTCTCGATGCCCAAGCTGGTGTCTCACAACCTATATATGGTATGTTGTATCAATACAAGGTTCAATGATAAAAATAAATAAAGTTGAAGAAGTTCTAGGTCGATACGCCGTTTCTAAGTCAAACCCATGCATTTCTAGGTTGTAAGAGTCTAAAACTAGTCTCTAAGTCAATACACTATGAAGCTATGCTATACTAGCTAAGCTAACACACCACAGTGAAATCAAGAAGCCGTATCTTAAGATACGCGGATTTTCTAATATGAAAATAGGTTTATATATATATACATAAGTCATATATAATAATAATAATATCTCAAAACAATTAATTATGATACTTTGGCCTTGTGCCAATGCGTATCACAAATACCCCGACACTCAACCTCAATACTCTGGGGTATCGACCCATACCTTGGTGATACTTTGGTATCTCAAGGTAAACTAAAACTAAACACAATAGATATAAATAGATATCCCAAACTAATATGCTAAGTATACACTAATATCTTAAACTAATTAACCAATACCTTAACTAAAAACTAATTGCTTTCTAACAAGTATACTACTAATATTTTACTTATACTAATATACATATCTAACATAGTCCCTAGTACCTCTACTACTCACTAACCTCTAGTATACATAGTTATAAACATACTAACTACACCAATACCTACCTTGATACCCAAAACCTTGGCATAATCTAACTAGCTAACTTCTCCAATGTATAATCTGATGTTGCTGCTTCAGTTGCTGTGTCTGCAGGTAGGTGTGTTCAAGTCAATCCTTGCTGTGTTCAGGTAGCACAGTCTTCAGTTTATCTCTGTACTGAAATATGCAGTTCACAGGTAATCCTCATACATGCTGTGCACATTGCTGTGAAATGGGGACTGCACTTTGCTGTGCAATGGAGACTGCAGGAGTATCAGTTCTGTATCAGAGAGTTGCTGTGCAGTCCTCAGCCTACAAGTTGATGTATCTGCAGGTTGCTGCCCTCTCTGCATAAGTATCTGCAGTGCTGCCCTCTCTGCACAGGTATCTGTAGTGCTCAGCGACTTGCTGTCTTCAGTTCAGGATATTCAGTAGATGATGTTCAGCAATCTTCAGTAATCTGGTACAGTGCAGTCTGCAGGTAGAGTCTCAGGTCCCCTTGCTGTGAACATGACTCAGTCTCTTGCTGTGTTCAGCAACACAGTAGTCCTCACTGCCCTTGCTGTGTTCAGCAATACAGTAGTCCTCACTGCCCTTGCTGTGTTCAGCAACATAGTAGTCCTCACTGCCCTTGCTGTGTTCAGCAACATAGTAGTCCTCACTGCCCTTGCTGTGTGTATCTGCACACAGTTACATTGCTGCAGGTTGCTCTAACTGTGAATGCTATTCGCTGCTGCTCGGTTGCACAGTGGCTGCTCCACACTTCTGCTCGGTTGCACTCACTCAAACACACACAGACACACAATGCACAGCCACTAAAATCTCTAAGTATATAACTATATATATATACACACATATAGATATCTAACCAAACATAAATATATATCTATATAGATGTAAACTAACACATGTATATAGACATATACCAAATATCTAAATGCATATAAACACAACCAATATGTAGCTATCCCATATATATATATATATATCATATAAGCCAAATACATATATATATATATACCTATAGATATTAATACATATAGCTATATACACCAATATATATATATACACACACATATAGATTAATGTAGATACTCTATTAAATACACATAGACACACATAAACACCAAAAACCCAAAGTACACTATTATATGCTCCAATTAAAGTATAGATAGCATATACAAATATATTTACATATGTATGCATAGTATAAAAGCCAAAAACACAAACACATGGGGTGCACCGCACCCGTATCACACTTTCTATGATACGCTTGCGACACGGCCCCCAACTCACAACCAAACGTATCCCGGAGGACACGTACAAGCCTAATACATATATTATGAATAATACATATATAAATTAGAGTGTCTACGTGTCCGTGTCGCCATATGATATGCACATGGTCCCGTGTCGGAGAAAAACCCCCAAAATTGACCGTTTCGTCAAATTGACGAGATACGGCCCACATGTATCCAATTGTGGACACGACACAAGCTACAAACAAACAATCAATGGTCAATTAGATCTATTAGATCTATTGACAAGCACTACATGTGCCAATTTCGGAATTCCCCCAAAATTGGCACCAAAATGGACATAACTTCCACCGTAGGTCTCCAAATGATACCAAATCAAATCCTATGGGTAACCTAGGCATGTGGAGTGGTTTCTCATGGTAAAATCTCAGATCTATAGTCTATAGGAAGGGGGAAAACTGATTTATACCTATTGGGAGATGGATTCCTAATGAAAATGTCCCAAAAGACAAGTTGCTCCTCTCCTTATAGATCTTGGCCTCCTCCTCCTTGTTCCTTGCTCCTTGCTTGTAGATCCTTGATGTAGAGGCTTCAATGTTGAATTTAGAAGGAGATTTAAAGAGAAATGATGGTGAATTGATGGGGAATTGATGGGAAATTGGAAGGGGAAAAACTAGATCTAGAATTTTGGGGAAGAACTAAAATGAGAGCACTCTCTCTCCTCTCAATTATGGCTGGACAAAAACCCTTCCTCAAGCAATGTACAAAGTCAAAAATACCCCTTGGGGCCTCTCATGAAGAAATAATTAGGGAGGGAAGGTTCTAGTCTAATGGTTTCACTAATTAAACATGTTTCCTAATCCATGGGCCTAATTCATGGGCTCAACTTAGACTAGTCCAAAAGTTTGTTCATGTCCCCTAATTAAAAGGTTAGGTCCACTACACAAGTCTAAAATAAGTCTACACTAACAATAAATAAAATAAATAAATTAGTCATGCACAATTATTAATAATAATAATTCTAAAATAATTAATACCCATGATAATTACCAAACTACCCTTAGATGGAAATGTGAGGGTAACAAACCTACCCACCTTAGAAAAATTTCATCCTCGAAATTAAGGAAGAAACTATCTACCAAAACAACAATATAATGCAAGAAGGAATTATACCTTACGGCTCGAAAAGATACGGATATCGCTCGCGCATCTCGGCCTCTCGCTCCCAGGTACTCTCTCCTGGCGAGTGATGCCTCCACGCGACGCGCACCAAAGGAATCGTCTGGTTCCTCAGCACCTTCTTTCTCCGATCCAGAATCTCCACTGGCTGCTCTGGATAGCTGAGAGTACGGCCCACCTCTATCTCGGAATGATCCAACACATGACTGGGATCTGCCACGTATCGTCTCAACTGCGACACGTAAAACACGTTGTGCACTCCCTCCAGTGCAGGTGGTAAGTCTAGTCTGTAGGCGACTGCACCGACCCTCTCAAGAATGCTGAAAGGACCGATGAATCGCGGACTAAGCTTGCCGCCTCCACCGAAACGAATCGTGCCACGTGTCAGAGAAATCCTCAAGAAAACCAGACCGCCAACCTAGCACGAAACACAAACTTAGCACTCTAACAAGCAACAATCAAACACAAACAAGACAAAACTAAAGCTATACCTCAAACTCCAGAGGTCTCCGGTGGCTATCGGCCCAATGCCGTTGCCTGTCCTGCGTCACTCGAAGTCTGTCTCTGATAAGCTTCACCTTCTCTGCTGCATCCACTACCATCTTTGGTCCCAATAAAGCCCTGTCACCAACATCATCCCAGGACAACGGAGTGCGGCATCTCCGTCCATACAATGCCTCGAATTGTGACATCTCAATGCTGGCTTGGTAGCTGTTGTTGTATGAAAACTCTACCAAGTGAAGGTGATCCTCCCAAGAACCTCCAAGATCCAAAACACAGGTGCGTAGCATATCCTCGAGAGTCTGAATAGTCCTCTCCGACTGTCCGTCCGTTTGAGGGTGATAAGCGGTACTGAACTTGAGCTGAGTGCCCAAGCTAGCCTGCAAACTCCTCCAGAAATGGGACGTGAAGCGGCTATCCCGATCCGAGACAATGCTCACTGGAACACCGTACAATCTGACAATCTGGCGCACATACATCTCCGCAAGTCTCTCCGTAGATGTACCCACTTTAAATGGCAGAAAGTGGGCTGATTTGGTCAACCTGTCCACGATGACCCAAATTGCATCCTTGCCTCCTGGAGAACGCAGAAGCCCTGATAGAAAATCCATGGTAACATGCTCCCATTTCCACTCCGGAATGGGCAAAGGCTGAAGCAATCCTCCTGGTCTCTGTCTCTCCGCCTTTACCTGCTGGCAAACTAAGCATCTGGACACGAAGCTAGCTACCTCTCGCTTCATGCCATACCACATACATGCTCTCTCATGTCTCTATACATCTTGTTGGCACCGGGATGCATAGAGTATTGGGAACGATGTGCCTCCTGCATGATCTCCTCGCGCAATGCTCCCTTTGGTACGCACAACCTGGTACCGTGTCGCAATGATCCATCATCTGCGACGGTAAAGTCCTCTGCCAGCCCGACCTGAACCTGTGCTCTGATGCTCCGCAGAGACTCATCCTCATACTGTCCGGCTCTGACTCGGTCCATCAGCTCCGACTGAACCTGAAGTCCCCACATCTGCGCTGCGACTCCCGGAATCAATACCTCAATGCCCAAACTATCGAGGTCTGCCAATAGGTGCCTGTCCCTAGTCAAGCACATAGCCACGGGATACCAGCTCAAAGCATCCGCGACTACGTTGGCCTTCCCTGGATGGTACTGCAAAGATATGTCGAAGTCCTTCATCAGCTCCAACCATCGCCGCTGTCTCATGTTGAGCTCCTTCTGTGTAAATACATACTTTAAGCTCTTATGGTCTGTGAAGATCTCTACTCTCTCTCCATATAGATAGTGTTTCCACAATTTGAGAGCAAAGATAACCGCTGCAAGCTCCAAGTCATGGGTAGGGTAGTTCTTCTCATGCGGGCGTAATTGCCTGGAAGCATAGGCAATTACCTTCCCGTGCTGCTGTAGTACACAACCCAAACCCTTCCCTGATGCATCACTGTAAATGGAAAATCCTCCTGCTCCTGATGGTAGTGTCAAGATGGGAGCTGTAGTCAATCTCCTCTTCAGCTCCTCAAATGCTGACTGGCAATCCTCAGTCCAGACGAATTCTACGTCCTTTCTGGTCAGCCTAGTCATCGGCTCTGCTAGTCTGGAGAAGTCCTGAACAAATTTCTGGTAGTAGCCTGCTAATCCAAGGATTCCCAATAAAAATGTCCCAAAAGACAAGTTGCTCCTCTCCTTGTAGATCTTGGCCTCCTCCTCCTTGTTCCTTGCTCCTTGCTTGTAGATCCTTGATGTAGAGGCTTCAATGTTGAATTTAGAAGGAGATTTAAAGAGAAATGATGGTGAATTGATGGGGAATTGATGGGAAATTGGAAGGGGAAAAACTAGATCTAGAATTTTGGGGAAGAACTAAAATGAGAGCACTCTCTCTCCTCTCAATTATGGCTGGACAAAAACCCTTCCTCAAGCAATGTACTAAGTCAAAAATACCCCTTGGGGTCTCTCATGAAGAAATAATTAGGGAGGGAAGGTTCTAGTCTAATGGTTTCACTAATTAAACATGTTTCCTAATCCATGGGCCTAATTCATGGGCTCAACTTAGACTAGTCCAAAAGTTTGTTCATGTCCCCTAATTAAAAGGTTAGGTCCACTACACAAGTCTAAAATAAGTCTACACTAACAATAAATAAAATAAATAAATTAGTCATGCACAATTATTAATAATAATAATTCTAAAATAATTAATACCTATGATAATTACCAAACTACCCTTAGATGAAAATGTGAGGGTGACATTCAGGAAGATGATTGACGCACATCACCGACAGGTAGACATGATAAGGTTAGACATTACGAATGCCCACCAGGTCACCATGACGGCAGTAGATAGAGTGGCTCAGATCCAGCCACATGTAGCATGCACAACATCCTAGGCCGGGCAACATCATTGACTTCCAGAGGATGCGGCCCAAGAAGTTTTGGGGTACAGAGGGGATCCTGTGCGCGGATGACTGGATCGAGCATATCGAGGGGATCTTCAGGCTGGCACTGATCCCAGACAGCATGCAGATAGAGGAGCGGGCATCCAGATATTCGATCTTATCCTTACTTGGTACCGTACTGACACGAGGATAGTGGTACCTGTAACACCCTATTCCGCTCAAGCGGACTGCCGTTTCAAACGGTAATAGTGCAGCTGTCCCAACCCTCTTTGTCTCAAGGAGAAGCAAAGGATATCCAGACTTGTCCCTACAGGAATCCGGCTTAGGCTTTCAGAGGCTCGCTTGACGTATCGCTCTATCGAGGCGAATCATCGCTAAGGTGGGTGGCTACGGTGAACTTGTCTTTGCTTAGCCAGCACACATAAAATCTGGAATATTTATGCTAATTGCTAGGTGATTCACCCCCTGCATGCTAATAAATCCAACACACCTAGCTAAGGGAATAATCCCAACTTGTATTGCTTGCTAGAACATGGAAATAAAATACTGCTTGTATTCAGACCCTCGCATGCTAAGTCCCTTACGGTTTTATCCCTCGGCTTACCTTCGGGTCTGAGCAAACGTGTTTACTTATGTTCCTTAGAAACGCATGCTTATCTTCTTGTAATGTTTCCATGTTTTCATCCAAACCCCGGGAGACTACTACGTAGCCGTTCCGTGCCTGAATGAACCTTCAAGTATCCGGAACCGTTAGGTCACCAAGGCAATTCCCGAACCAGGGAATTTGCACCCTGACTGAATAAATTACTGAATCACAGCTCGTGGAGCAAACTACTAAATCAACTGGCCTGGCAAGCACTACTGAATTACTGAATCCTGCATCAACAAGTTCTGTATATATATTGTATCGAACTCGTTCCATACCGAACTTGTTCAATATATACACATACTGCATCAAACTTGTTCCTGTACCAGACCGAGACCCTGACCTACATGTCGCGGACAACTTGGAAACAAAGTCTTTCGGTTCCACGGGCGATCACCGGGGCACTGGGACCATTCCGATCCGGATGGAACTGCACGATAGTCTACTGCATCTGGACAGGATGGTCTGCAACCACCACTACATCTTTGTTGCTTTCCATCCTTGTTCAAGACTATAAGGAACTGCATAATAGTCTACTACATCTGGACAGGATGGTCTGCAACCACCACTGTATCTTTGTTGCTTTCCATCCTTGTTCAAGACTATAACGAACTACACAGTAGTCTACTGTATCTGGACAGGATGGTCTGCAACCACCACTGTATCTTTGTTGCTTTCCATCCATGTTCAAGACTATAACTGGTCCTTTATGGCTATGCCAGCGACTCATGTTCATATAGATAAGTCATCCTCGCTTAGCGGCTATCCGCGTGCGAGTCACTATATCGCATCAAGAACAACTGAACATCTGAACGATCATGTTATAACGACCCTCGTGTTTGCATATGATATGCCCCTGAATGTTTATACTTTCCTATGCTTGAATTAATAATGTTTGCCTTGGACAGGGAAGGAGAAAGGGTAAGTGGTAAGTCTCTCCGTGTTTCCACTCATGTTGCACGGCACACTGCCCGACACGTTAGGCTATTCAATGTTTGTATGAAACTGATCCTAAGGCAACTAGAAAGATAACTTAATAGTTGTGCACGGAACCTGTATTACGTATTTGGATTTGTCAAGCGGGCGAGTAGCTTCCCCACCAGTGCATTCAATGTACTGATAATCCACCAGTTTGTATGCAAGGTGCGGGAGAACCTCGTTCGGTGCGGATGCCTCCATTGTACGTGCTAAGGCCAGGAGTTCCCTCTAAAGCCTTACAACAGTGCATCCGGGACTGAAGCACATATACAAGACATAATATTGTGAACATAGCCCGAACTCGCCTGAACATCGCCTCTACAATTATTCCATAATTGTAGCCACTTGGCACGCTTTTACTGTTTTAGAGAGAGAGGCTTGAGCGACTTGTAATCTCGGCTATACGCCGCCTGTAACACTTGTTCATATTAATAAAAAGAGCTTGCTTTACTTCAACTTGTGTTTCAATGCTTTCGCTATATTGACGACTCAGTGAACCTGTTACCAAATTGCTATGCGTTTACGACCCCGCTGCACTCGGACAATCTGTGCGACTTTGTGGCTTAGAACTCTTATCGCCAGCCAATAAACCATGGCCTTGCACGGACGTGGCTCACGCTCATGCGGCATCACGCCCGAATAGGTCAAGCGATCGTTCCGCGGGAGCGCTGGCGAGGGTGATTCCCGCCTAACGGGAACGGCCAATTTGCCTGCGGGAGATCGGGGCGTGACATGTTGGTATCAGAGCCTGGCTTCTACGTCTTTGGACTTTGATTTGATATCTCTATTTCGAAAGCTCGTTCGTGGGTTATGTGCACGCTCTCTCTCAATGCCTCGATGGGATGTTCCAACAATAAGTCTAAATACTTTCAAAATACATTTTGATTGATATGCTTACTTGTGTGCTGTTGTGCTGGGAGTGGCCTTTATGCCAACTTGTGCGAACCCTTAAGAGTATCGTTAGTAGCTTATCCGATTTTTACTAACCCTAAGTTTGGTTGAATGCATCTATTCGAGGGATGCCTTGTAAGCCCCTGATTTTTTAAAAATATTAAAATTAGGATTTTTTTCACAATTTTCTGAAATTTTCTGGGAATTTTCTGAAATTAAAATTAGGGTTTTCAAATATTAAATAATTTTTAATTGTTAATAAATAATATTAAAATATCATGAAAATAATATTTTTGGGTGTAAAATGGAAAATCGGACTTAGGGTAATTTTTCTGGAATTTATCGGGCCCCGGACCTATTTTTAAATCACCTAAAACTATTTAATTAATTAATTAATTAATTTATTATTATTATTGTTATTATTATTATTATTATTTTTATTTAATAAATCCGGCCCATTTCCAACCCAGCCCGGCCCGTTGGGCCCAGCCCGGCCTATCCACCATCCGGGTCGGGTCAGCCCTCGACCCGCTAGCCGCCCGCACCCGCCCGACCCGCTCCCCAGCCCCTCTCTCCGCCCGACCCGCTCTCCTCCGCGTCCGGCGCCGCCGCCGCGCCACGCAGCCACCGCCTCTGCGCTACCCGCGGCCACGCGCCCTCGCCTCCGCGCTGGCCGCCGCCTCCCTCGGCCACGCAACCGCCTCCCCTTCCCTTTAAAACCCCCCTACTCCCCTCCGGCCACCACGACCCTCCCCCTGAACCCTAGCGCCGCCGCCGTGCTGCTCCGCCGATGCCGCCGCAGCTGCTCCCCCTTCCCCTCTCCTTCCTCCTCCGCTGCTCCGGCAAGGGACCCAGACGCCGCCTCCTCCAGCAGCAGCAACGAGCAGCCAGCCACCTCCGCCCGGACTCGGGCGCCGCCTCCGCCGCCAGCACCTCCGCCTCGCCCCGGCGAGCCATCCCCAGCCCTCCCCGGCGCGCCTCCGGTCGGCCCCCGCCGTCTACGGCCGCAAAACCCTAACCCTAACCCTAATTCCCGAATCCCCGTGTCGGCGTGTCGGACACGACACGGACACGAAAAATCTCGGTTTCTCGGGCCCTGTTCAGGTACTCATATCTTTCTCCTCGCTGCCCCATTTTCAATTCCGTAAATTATGTAGCGAAGCCTGTATGACCCTCTCGGTGTCCGGACAAACCACTCGGGGCATCGCGTCCTGTGGTGATCGCACACCGCGATCCAAAAACAGGAAAAACTAGACCCTGTTTCACCCCGGAACTGAGTACGCCCCGCCAAACGGGATAACTTGGTCGCGCGCGGTCTTCACAGATACGTGCGCAGCGTTGATACGGACGTGTGAGATTTTGCGGAAGTCGTTTCGGGTGTGCGTGCACACCGGGATCAACGCGTATCCGCGAACATCGCCCCGTATCCGCCTTTTCTGCATTTCGCCCTAACTTCCTGTATACACGTCGGATCGAGACGAAACTTGCGCCATCGGACTCGTAACGATACGCTGGTCCTATGGGTCAAGTTTGGTTTGATTCTGAGAACGTTGACGAAATAGCGTGTCGTGGTCCCCACAGGCCACGCTCGACGGGCGATATTGTGATCGGCTCATCGGAATTCAATTCTAAAAGTTTTGTTGGGTTCGTATCAGCGTTCCTGACCTGTTGACACTAAGTTTGGTGAATTTGGAGACCTTTGACCCTGACACATTTTTCGGTGCAAAGCGGGCCCACCGGCGGACCCCGTTTTGACCCAAAACTGTCGTTTTTGCCCTTGTCTCCAAATTGGACCCAAGGATAGGCGTTTCTAGCTATTTGATATCTTTTGAGCATGATGGTAATATTTATTTCAGCATCCGGAGTCATTTCTGGAATATTTCCCCGAGACTCATAACTATAATTGGATCCAAACAACAGGCAAGTACCTGCACTTCAAGTTAAATCTTTATATTATGATAATTAATTTCCTGCTTTACTAGTACCCTTGATGATTACACCTAGTGTTAGGAATACTGGATTTTATGTCTTGAATAGTGGAGTTCATGTCTTGTTTTTCATGTCGGGTGGGAGAATACTAGAAGGCATGTAGTTTACCCTTTCCCCTGTCGTGTTTAATAGCTGTTGATACGCGACTGTACTCTCAGTTAGATCTCGATTATCCCTGTTTAATAGCCATTTATGACGGCTGGATTAGCCTTATAAACCCCTACATGCCAACTATGTATTCTAAAACAAACACAAGTTCACACGGATAGCTTCTGGTCTTGTTATAGTTCTTGCTGACTGTTGTAGTTTCATTTCCTGTCTCATTTATTTCTGTTTTCTCATATTCCTGTTTATAGCATTAACTCTGAGATATTGTGTTTCTCTTATACATATTCTCAATATGATACTCAATCTAATTGTCATAAATATTTAGTTTAATCTTATTGTGCACTGTGTACTTTGCTCCTTTTTTGACTGGATCCGTTGCTTTAGGCGATGATGAGAACCTTGCCCCCACCTATTATGGCCCCTATGAGGCAGCAGGTGATACCATTGCAGAGCCGGTTCCCACACAGGAGACTACTCCTGCAGAGTAGTTAGCATTAGTTATTTGTTTTCCTTTCATCTTAGTAATCGGGTTTGTCCCCGATTTAACTTCTGGTTTTGTAATAACTCTAGATCTGATTGTCACTTTCTGGTTATAAAATCTCAGCATTTCCTTTCATTTCATTGTCTGTTTAATTACTGTGAATGAGCTAGAGTTAATTTAACTGTGGAGATGCCCTAGACAGCGTACTACCGCCGACACTGCGGCGTAGGATGGACGTGCCCACGCACTCGTGCCCGAATATCCGGGTGCGGGTCGTGACATATTTTTGTGGTGGCCCATACAGGTCAAACGACTAAATTGTTCAGTTTCAACTTAGGGACCGAACAGGCCTGCAACAAGATTGAGGATTTTAGGATAAAAGCTCATTCACAGAATAGGATCTTTTACTTCCAATCTTGATATCGGTCCTAGTCAATTTTTCCTATCGCCCTTGATTTCCAGATAATCTATTCTAATCTTCCTACCCCTTAATCTTTCAGAATGGTTCAGACGAGGAACACAGTAGGAGGCACATCAGAACCAGCTGAGCAGACTGTGCCCGAAACTCTTGCCCTCCCTCCACCTCCATCTATTCCGGCAGTTACTCTGGATGGGGCACAGCTACTTGGAGTGTTCCAGGGACTAGTGGAATCCCAGAAGGAACAAACTGCCCTGCTACGGACCAGCCTTTCAGAAGCTCTTCGGACCCAGGAGTCACCACAAAAAGGCCACGAAGTGCCAAGGACTTTAAGAACCTTAAACCCCTGGAATTCTATGGAACTGAAGGCATTCTTTATGCCGATGAATGGATAGAGAACGTAGAGCGACTCCTGAAGACTGCTCGGGTCCCTGATGATCTCAAAGTGGAGTCCGCAAGCCTACAACTGTTCGACATAGCTCGGACCTGGTTTAGGGACGAACCTCAACTATCTGCTCCTGACCTTACCTGGGAGGACTTCAAGAGGCTATTCAAGGAGAAATTCTACCCCAAAGTGGCTCGGAAAGCTCTCAAAAGCCAATTCGAGAGACTGGAACAAGGTAACCTATCTGTTGATGAGTACACTGCTGAATTTAGCAGGTTGAGCCACTTTGCGGAGTACATGGTTCGTACCCCGGAGGACAGAGCCCGTAGATTCAAGAAGGGGCTATCTCCTGATATTCGCCTTGCTGTCACCACTAGCCGAGCTCGCACCTACGAGGAAATCTTGAGCGTGGCACAAGGCGTTGAGAGAGACATGGGGCATAAACTAAAGCGAGAGAGAGATACCGAAAATATGGGACCCAATAAACGCCCATTTCAACAACAACAACAGCAGAGGGCCCTGCAGCAAACTCAGCGTCCTCTCCCTCGAGCTCCAGTACCCCAACACCAGGCTCAAGGACAGAACCAACAAGCTGCTGCTTGTAACTTTTGCCAAAAACAAGGTCACACCTGGCAAGTTTGTAGGAAGAGACTGGGTGCCTGTCTATATTGTGGATCAACAGAACATCAAGTGAGGGACTGTCCCGCTGCTCCAGGACGCGGACAAGCTTACGTGATGACCGTGGAGAACACGCAGACTCTGGAAGCAGCTAATGCGCGTAAGTGATTCGTAGATACCTTTTCTAGTATTGTTTTCGTGCCTATTGGTTCGTGACCTCAGCCCCAACCTAGTAATTTTGAACTTACTAAATAACCTAGTATGCTTTTAAATTTGATAACTGTAGAGATTTTTAGAGGCTTTTGCTATTGTGCTTATTTTGTGTTATTCTGTGAACTTCAATAATTTTGTACCTCCTTTTTCATTACCATCTAGCGCACTTAATTTTGCTGAACTTGACTTATGCTGCTATTTTATAGTCTAGTTTTGCGAGCTTACCCTTTTTTGGGCTTGTTCATGACACATGTATTATTGAGGCCTGATCAACCCCACTAATAGAAGTGTCTATTCAGAATCAGTGTACTACGGTCTGATCAACCTTAGTGCATTTTGATTCGCACTTCGCACGACTACTTTACGTGGATTGAGATATATAGTTGACTAGTATACTTGCCCCTAAATACGTCCGAGCATATCGTATCAGTTACATAACTGTACTAATACGAGCATGCGAATAAATGATTACCAGAATAGAATCTCAATCCATAACCGCCTGACAATTTCTACTAGAATTCCTTAAACGCTTTGATCCCTATACCTCTGTTCTACCACCTCGCCCTTAAACTCTTTATTATTTGATCCTCGTCTTCCCTTATTTCGGAAAGACAAAATCCTGTGTTTGGTATAAGTTTGATTTGTAGTACTAGATGTACCCCTCAGACCGGTCGAATTGATGATAACCTCTATGACTAAGGGAATACCATAGGTGGTGTGTTTGTGTTAAAGACTTAAAGATTCAATACCATAATTTATTAAGTTGAGACCTAGCCTTACTAGTTGTACAGCCTTAGAGGATATATGGGTAAAATTCTAAGTTGGGTAGCGACCGCAATGTCCACCTGAGAGAAATCCATTAGACTATAATCAAGTGAGTTTGGACAGAGAGAACCCTGCCATAATTTAAATTTCGAGGACAAAATTTTATAAGTTGGGTAGATTGTAAGCCCCTGATTTTTCAAAAATATTAAAATTAGGATTTTTTCATAATTTTTTGGAATTTTATGAAATTAAAATTAGGGTTTTTAAATATTAAATAATTTTTAATTGTTAATAAACAATATTAAAATATCATAAAAATAATATTTTTGGGTGTAAAATGGAAAATCGGACTTAGGATAATTTTTCTGGAATTTATCGGGCCCCGGACCTATTTTTAAATCACCTAAAACTATTTAATTAATTAATTAATTTATTTATTATTATTATTGTTATTATTATTATTTTTTTATTTAATAAATCCGGCCCATTTCCAACCCAGCCCGGCCCAACCACCATCCGGGTCGGGTCGGGTCAGCCCTCGACCCGCTAGCCGCCCGCACCCGCCCGACCCGCTCCCCAGCCCCTCTCTCCGCCTGACCCGCTCCCCTCCGCGTTCGGCGCCGCCGCCGCGCCACGCAGCCACCGCCTCCGCGCTACCCGCGGCCACGCGCCCTCGCCTCCGCGCTGGCCGCCGCCTCCCTCGGCCACGCAACCGCCTCCCCTTCCCTTTAAAACCCCCCTACTCCCCTCCGGCCACCACGACCCTCCCCCTGAACCCTAGTGCCGTCGCCGTGCCGCTCCGCCGACGCCGCCGCAGCTGCTCCCCCTTCCCCTCTCCTTCCTCCTCTGCTGCTCCGGCCAGGGACCCCGACGCCGCCTCCTCCAGCAGCAGCAACGAGCAGCCAGCCGCCTCCGCCGCCAGCACCTCCGCCTCGCCCCGACGAGCCGTCCCCAGCCCTCCCCGGTGCGCCTCCGGCCGGCCCCCACCGTCTACGGCCACAAAACCCTAACCCTAACCCTAATTCCTGAATCCTCGTGTCGGCGTGTCGGACACGACACAGACACGAAAAATCTCGGTTTCTCGGGCCCTGTTCAGGTACTCATATCTTTCTCCTCGCTGCCCCATTTTCAATTTCGTAAATTAAGTTGCGAAGCCTGTATGACCCTCTCGGTGCCCGGACAAACCGCTCGGGGCATCGCGTCCTGTGGTGATCGCACACCGCGATCCAAAAACAGAAAAAACCAGACCCTGTTTTACCCCGGAACTGAGTACGCCCTGCCAAACGGGATGACTTGGTCGCGCGCGGTCTTCACAGATACGTGCGCAGCGTTGATACGGACGTGTGGGATTTTGCGGAAGTCGATTCGGGTGTGCGTGCACACCGGGATCAACGCGTATCCGCGGACATCGCTCCGTATCTGCCTTTTCTTTATTTTGTCCTAACTTTCTGTATACACATCGGATCAAGACGAAACTTACGTCATCGGACTCGTAGCGATACGCTGGTCCTGTGGGTCTAGTTTGGTTCGATTCTGAGAATGTTGACGAAATAGCGTGTCGTGGGCCCCACAGGCCCCGCTCAACGGACGATTTTGTGATCGGCTCATCAGAATTCAATTCTGAAAGTTCCGTTGGGTTCGTATCAGCGTTCCTGACCTATTGACACTAAGTTTGGTAAATTTGGAGACCTTTGACCCTGACACGTTTTTCGGTGCAAAGCGGGCCCACCGGCGGACCCCGTTTTGACCCGAAACTACCGTTTTTGCCCTTGTCTCCAAATTGGACCCAAGGACAGGCATTTCTAGCTATTTGATATCTTCTGAGCATGATGGTAATGTTTATTTCAGCATTCGGAGTCATTTCTGGAATATTTCCCCGAGACTCATAACTATAATTGGATCCAAACAACAGGCAAGTACCTGCACTTCAAGTTAAATCTTTATATTATGATAATTAATTCCCTGCTTTACTAGTACCCTTGATGATTACACCTAGTGTTAGGAATACTGGATTTTATGTCTTGAATAGTGGAGTTCATGTCTTGTTTTTCATGTCGGGTGGGAGAATACTAGAAGGCATGTAGTTTACCCTTTCCCCTGTCGTGTTTAATAGCTGTTGGTGCGCGACTGTACTCTCAGCCGGATCTCGATTATCCCTGTTTAATAGCCATTTATGACGGCCAGATTAGCCTTATAAACCCCTACATGCCAACTATGTATTCTAAAACAAACACAAGTTCACACGGATAGCTTCTGGTCTTGTTATAGTTCTTGCTGACTGTTGTAGTTTTATTTCCTGTCTCATTTATTTCTATTTTCTCATATTCCTGTTTATAGCATTAACTCTGAGATATTGTGTTTCTCTTATACATATTCTTAATATGATACTCAAACTAATTGTCATAAATATTTAGTTTAATCTTGTTGTGCACTGTGTACTTTGCTCCTTTCCTGACTGGATCCGTTGCTTTAGGCGATGATGAGAACCTTGCCCCCACCTATTATGGCCCCTATGAGGCAGCAGGTGATACCGTTACAGAGCCAGTTCCCACACAGGAGACTACTCCTGCAGAGTAGTTAGCATTAGTTATTTATTTTCCTTTCATCTTAGTAATCGGGTTTGTCCCCGATTTAACTTCTGGTTTTGTAATAACTCTGGATCTGATTGTCACTTTTTGGTTATAAAATCTCAGCATTTCCTTTCATTTCCTTGTCTGTTTAATTATTGTGAATGAGCTAGAGTTAATTTAACTGTGGAGATGCCCTAGACAGCGTACTACCGCCGATACTGCGGCGTAGGCTGGACGTGCCCACGCACTCGTGCCCGAATATCCGGGTGCGGGTCGTGACACGCCTTGAACTAGTGCACCATCCAAGACTTAAGAAAAGGTGAAACTCGAGTGCTAAGACTTCGCTATCACTAAGCTGGTTGACGTGTTCACGCTAGAAGTGCACTTCGAAAGTGCGCACGATCCAGTCTAAGCGATATGCTAATTTTGACGCTTGTGCAAGTGAATATCCAAATGAACAAGTACAACGACTTATCTAGGATTGCCTCAACCCTAGAATACTACTTGTCCTTAGTAAGTCTCAAGGACGAGACTTTTTCTAAGTTTGGTAGGATGTAACACCCTGTTCCGCTCAAGCGGACTGCCGTTTCAAACGGCAATAGTACAGCTGTCCCGACCCGCTTTGCCTCAAGGAGAAGCAAAGGATATCCAGACTTATCCCTACAGGAATCCGGCTTAGGCTTTCAGAGGCTCGCTTGACGTATCGCTCTACCGAGGCGAATCATCGCTAAGGTGAGTGGCTACGGTGAACTTGTCTTTGCTTAGCCAGCACACATAAAATCTGGAATATTCATGCTAATTGCTAGGTGATTCACCCCCTGCATGCTAATAAATCCAACGCACCTAGCTAAGGGAATAATCCTAACTTATATTGCTTGGTAGAACATGGAAATGAAATACTGCTTGTATTCAGACCCTCGTATGCTAAGTCCCTAACGGTTTCATCCCTCAGCGTACCTTCGGGTCTGAGCAAACGTGTTTATATATGTTCCTTAGAAATGCATGCTTGTCTGCTTGTAATGTTGCCATGTTTTTATCCAAATCCCGGGAGACTACTACGTAGCCGTTCCGTGCCTGAATGAACCTGCAAGTATCCGGAACCGTTAGATCAACAAGGCAATTCTCGAACCAGGGAATTTGCACCCTGACTGAATAAATCACTGAATCACAGCTCATGGAGCAAACTACTGAATCAAATGGCCTGGCAAGCACTACTGAATCACTGAATCCTGCCTCAACAAGTTCTGTATATATACTGCATCGAACTCGTTCTATACCGGACTTGTTTAATATATACACATACTGCATCGAACTTGTTCCTGTACCAGAATGAGACCCTGACCTGCATGTCATGGACAACTTGGAAACAAGGTCTTTCGGTTCCACGGGCGGTCACCGGGGTATTGGGACCGTTCCGATCCGGATAGAACTGTACGATAGTCTACTGCATCTGGACAGGATAGTCTGCAACCACCACAGCATCTTTGTTGCTTTCCATCATTGTTCAAGACTATAATGAACTGCACAATAGTCTACTGCATCTGGACAGGATGGTCTGCAACCACCACTGTATCTTTTTTGCTTTCCATCCTTGTTCAAGACTATAACTGGTCCTTTATGGCTATGCCAGCGACTCATGTTCATATAGATAAGTCATCCTCGCTTAGCGGCTATCCGCGTGCGAGTCACTGCATCGCATCAAGAACAACTGAACACCTAAACGATCATGTTATAATGACCCTCGTGTTTGCATATGCTATGCCCCTGAATGTTTATACTTGCCCATGCTTGAATTAACAATGTTTGTCTTGGACAGGGAAGGAGAAAGGGTAAGTGGTAAGTCTCGCCGTATTTCCACTCATGTTGCATGGCGCACTGCCCGACACGTTAGGCTATTCAATGTTTGCATGAAACTAATCCTAAGGCAACTAGAAAGACAACTTAATAGTTGTGCACGAAACCTGTATTACGTGTTTGGATTTGTCGAGCGGGCGAGTGGCTTCCCCACCAGTACATTCAATGTACTGATAATCCACCAGTTTGTATGCAGGGTGCGGAAGAACCTCGTTCGGTGCGGATGCCTCCATTATACGTGCTAAGGCCAGGAGTTCCCTCTGAAGCCTTGAAATGGTGCATCCAGGACTGAAGCACATATACTAGACATAATGTTGTGAACATAGCCCAAACTCGCCTGAACATCGCCTCTACAATCATTCCATAATTGTAGCCACTTGGTATGCTTTTACTGTTTCAGAGAGAGAGGCTTGAGCGACTTATAATCTCGGCTATACGCCGCCTATAACACTTATTTATATTAATAAAAAGAGCTTGCTTTACTTCAACTTGTGTTTCAATGCTTCCGCTATATTGTCGACTCAGTGAACCTGTTACCAAATCGCTATGCATTTACGACCCCGCTGCACTCGGACAATCTGTGCGACTCTGTGGCTTAGAACTCTTACCGCCAGCCAATGAACCATGGCCTTGCACGGGCGTGGCTCACGCTCGTGCAGCATCACGCCCGGATAGGTCAAGCGATCGTTCCGCGGGAGCGCTGGCGAGGGTGATTTCCGCCTAGCGGGAACGGCCGATTTGCCTGCCGGAGATCGGGGCGTGACATGTTGGTATCAGAGCCTGGCTTCTACGTCTTTGGACTTCGATTCGATATCTCTGTTTTGAAAGCTCGTTCGTAGATTATGTGCACGTTCTCTCTCAATACCTCGATGGGATGTTCCAACAATAAGTCTAAATACTTTCAAAATATGTTTTGATTGATATGCTTGCTTGTGTGCTGTTGTGCTGCGAGTGGCCTTTGTGCTAACTTGTGCGAACCCTTAAGAGTATCGCTAGTAGCTTGTCCGATTTTCACTAACCCTAAGTTTGGTTGAATGCATCTATTCGAGGGACGCCTTGAACTAGTGCACCATCCAAGACTTAAGAAAAGGTGAAACTCGAGTGCTAAGACTTCGCTATCACTAAGCTAGTTGACGTGTTCACGCTAGAAGTGCACTTCGAAAGTGCGCACGATCCAGTCTAAGCGATATGCTAATTTTAACGCTTGTGCAAGTGAATATCTAAATGAACAAGTACAACGACTTGTCTAGGATTGCCTCAACCCTAGAATACTGCTTGTCCTTAGTAAGTCTCGAGGACGAGACTTTTTCTAAGTTGGGTCGGATGTAACACCCTGTTCCGCTCAAGCGGACTGCCATTTCAAACGGCAATAGTACAGCTGTCCCGACCCGCTTTGCCTCAAGAAGAAGCAAAGGATATCCAGACTTGTCCCTACAGGAATCCAGCTTAGGCTTTCAGAGGCTCGCTTGACGTATCGCTCTACCGAGGCGAATCATCGCTAAGGTGGGTGGCTACGGTGAACTTGTCTTTGCTTAGCCAGCACACATAAAATCTGAAATATTTATGCTAGTTGCTAGGAGATTCACCCCCTGCATGCTAATAAATCCAACGCATCTAGCTAAGGGAATAATCTCAACTTGTATTGCTTGCTAGAACATGGAAATGAAATACTGCTTGTATTCAGACCCTCGCATGCTAAGTCCCTTATGGTTTTATCCCTCAGCTTACCTTCGGGTCCGAGCAAACGTGTTTACATATGTTTCTTAGAAACGCATGCTTGTCTGCTTGTAATATTGCCATGTTTTCATCCAAACCCCGGGAGACTACTACGTAGCCGTTCCGTGCCTGAATGAACCTGCAAGTATTCGGGACCTTTAGGTCACCAAGGCAATTCCCGAACCAGGAAATTTGTACCCTGACTGAATAAATCATTGAATCACAGCTCGTGGAGCAAACTACTGAATAAACTGGCCTGGCAAGCACTACTGAATCACTGAATCCTACCTCAACAAGTTCTGTATATATACTGCATCGAACTAGTTCCATACCGGACTTGTTCAATATATACACATACTGCATCGAACTTGTTCCTGTACCAGACCGAGACCCTGACCTGCATGTCACGGACAACTTAGAAACAAGGTCTTTCGGTTCCACGGGCGGTCACCGGGACCCTGGGACCGTTCTGATCCGGATGGAACTGCACGATAGTCTACTGCATCTGGATAGGATGGTCTACAACCACCACTGCATCTTTGTTGCTTTCCATCCTTGTTCAAGACTATAACGAACTGCACAATAGTCTACTGCATCTGGACAGGATGGTCTGCAACCACCACTGTATCTTTGTTGCTTTCCATCCTTGTTCAAGATTATAACGAACTGCACAATAGTCTACTGCATCTAGACAGGATGGTCTGCAACCACCACTGCATCTTTGTTGCTTTCCATCCTTGTTCAAGACTATAACTGGTCCTTTATGGCTATGCCAGCGACTCATGTTCATATAGATAAGTCATCCTCGCTTAGCGGCTATCCCCGTGTGAGTCACTGCATCGCATCAAGAACAACTGAACACCTGAACGATCATGTTATAACGACCCTCGTATTTGCATATGCTATGCCCCTGAATATTTATACTTGCCCATGCTTGAATTAACAATGTTTGCCTTGGACAGGGAAGGAGAAAGGGTAAGTGGTAAGTCTCACCGTATTTCCACTCATGTTGTACGGTGCACTGCCCGACACGTTAGGCTATTCAATATTTGCATGAAACTGATCCTAAGGCAACTAGAAAGACAACTTAATAGTTGTGCACGGAACCTGTATTACGTGTTTGGATTTGTCGAGCGGGTGAGTAGCTTCCCCACCAGTGCATTCAATGTACTGATAATCCACCAGTTTGTATGCAGGGTGTGGGAGAACCTCGTTCGGTGCAGATGCCTCCATTGTACGTGCTAAGGCCAGGAGTTCCCTCTGAAGCCTTGCAATGGTGCATCCGGGACTGAAGCACATATACAAGACATAATGTTGTGAACATAGCCCGAACTCGCCTGAACATCGCCTCTACAATCATTCCACAATTATAGCCACTTGGCACGCTTTTACTGTTTCAGAGAGAGAGGCTTGAACGACTTGTAATCTTGGCTATACGCCGCCTATAACACTTATTCATATTAATAAAAAGAGCTTGCTTTACTTCAACTTGTGTTTCAATGCTTCCGCTATATTGTCGACTCAGTGAACCTGTTACCAAATTGCTATGCGTTTACGACCCCGCTGTACTCGGACAATCTGTGCGACTCTGTGGCTTAGAACTCTTACCGCCAGCCAATGTACCATGGCCTTGCACGGGCGTGGCTCACGCTCGTGCGGCATTACGCCCAGATAGGTCAAGCGATCGTTCCGCGGGAGCGCTGGCGAGGGTGATTCCCGCCTAGCGGGAACGACCGATTTGCCTGCGGGAGATCGGGGCGTGACAGTACCGGAACTTACTTGGTAGGCTTTCAAGAAGCTTTTCAAGGAGAAGTTCTTTCCGGATGTGGCTTTCAGTGCCTTGGAGAGCCAGTTTGAGGCACTCGTCCAAGGGAGCATGCTGGTGGATGAGTGTGCAACAGAGTTCTGCCATATGGGCAAATTTGTAGAGGGCTTGAGCGACGCGGCGAAGGCACGAAAGTTCCACAAGGGTTTGGTCATGGCGGTCAAGTATTTGACTAGGAGTGACCGCGAGGCGGCCTTCGAGCAGATTATGAGCGATGCTCAGAGGGCTGAGGACGACTTGGAGCTGAAGTCCAAAAGGAGTAGCGATGCTTCCGGAGGAAGCAGAAGTGCGAGCCCAGCTAAGAGGCCATATTTCCAGCAGACGAGGCTATTCCAGTAGACTCAGCAGCACCAAGGTCAAGGTTGTGCGCCTTTCCAGCAGGCGCCCCAGCAGCAGAGGCAGGGACAGTAGCAGGGTCCGAGACAGCCCATTACTTGCCTTTTCTGTAGGAAGCCGGGGCACGGATGGGACATTTATAGGAAGAGGCTGGGCAGATGCTTGTTATATGGTATGACAGATTACTAGTTGAGGGATTGCCCTTTAGCACTCGCTCGTACAGCTCAGGGCGGAGGAGACACTCAGAGGGCACCAGCTAGAGCACCTGTAGTACAGCAGAGATGACAGCCTTTGCAGACTCAGCAGCAGAGGTTTGCCTAGCACCAGCAGCAACACCGAGGAGGACAACAATGGCGAGCTTTTGCCCTTACCGTAGAGGAGCTCGAGCCCGTTGGTGATGTGATCTCAGGTTCTGTTCTTCTTGATTCCATTCCAGCACTTGCTTTATTTGATTCCGGTGCTTCCCATAGCTTTATGTCTCTATCTTTTGCGGTTAGACACTATCTTGTTGCTGAACCTTTAGCTAGACTCTGTAAGATCACGATCGGGGGTGGCATCATCCTAGTCAGTGATGTCTGCAGAGACTGAAGAGTTACCTTGGGAGGCCGGGAGTTGAGTGTGTACCTACTCGTAATGCCACTTCTGAGCTATGACATTATACTCGGGATGGATTGGTTGAGTATGCACCGTGCTAGTATAGATTATCGTGGAGACAGAGTGTTGTTTAGTCCGCCGGGAGAGCCAGAGTTTGAGTTTGCCAGAGGAGCAGCAGAGCAGAGCGAGGGAGTATTCTGCGGAGTCCTGGTGGTAGAGCAGAGGTTGCCACATCCATTCATGGATGCCTTTCCGAAGGAGTTGCCAGGGTTACCTCCGGACAGAGATGTGGAGTTCTTTATAGACTTGGTGCCAGGTGCGAAGCCGATATCCCATCATGTCTATAGAGTCAGCAACAGTGAGCTAGTAGAGTTGAAGAAGTAGGTGGAAGAGCTTCAGGACAAGGGATTTATCAGTTCTAGTTCTTCTCCGTGGGGTGCTTCGGTACTTTTTGTGCTAAAAAATGATGGGTCGATACGGATGTGTATAGACTACAAGGCTCTGAACAACCTCACAATCAAGAACAAGTATCCGCTGCCGCGTATTGATGATCTCTTTGACCAGTTGAGTGGAGCGAGGGTGTTTTCCAGGATTGATCTAAGGACAGGCTACCACCAGGTGAAGGTCAGGAGGGAGAATATTCCGAAGATGGCTTTTCGGACCAGGTACGGACAGTATGAGTTTATGGTGATATCGTTTGGGTTGACTAATGCCCCGGCAGTGTTCATGAATCTGATGAACAAGGTATTCCATCAGCATCTGGACAGGTTTGTTGTGGTGTTTATAGATAACATATTGGTGTATTCGAAGACCTCAGAGGAGCATAAGGAGCATCTGAGGATAGTGCTAGAGACTCTCAGAAAGGAGAAGCTTTATGGAAAGCTTTCAAAGTGTGAGTTCTTCCTTGACAAGGTTGAATTCCTTGGTCATGTGGTGACAGGAGAGGGGATCTCGGTGGGTCCAAGGAAGATCATGGCAGTTGAGGCATGGAGTGCTCCGAGTTCAGTAGCAGAGGTAAGGAGTTTCCTGGGGCTGGCAGGTTACTACAGGAGATTTGTTTAGGATTTTTCCCGGATTGCAGAGCCATTGTCTAGGCTGACCCGGAAGGACGTGGAGTTTGTTTGGTCATAGGAGTGTCAGGTCGCCTTTGATGAGCTGAAGAGGAGGTTGACGACAGCTCCAGTATTAACGTTGCCATCGGGGTCTGGAGGATTCACTATCTATAGTGATGCATCGGGGAAGGGTCTGGGTTGTGTATTACAGCAGAATGGGAGGGTGATTGTCTATGCTTCCAGGCAATTATGTCCTCATGAGAAGAACTATCCTACCCACGATTTGGAGTTGGCAGCGGTCATCTTTCCTCTGAAGCTGTGGAAACACTATTTATACTAGAGCGTATAGAGATCTTCATTGACCACAAGATCTTAAAGTATATGTTTACACAAAAAGAGCTAAAAATGAGGCAGAGGAGATAGTTGGAGTTGATAAAAGACTTTGACATATTATTGCAGTACCATCCATGAAAGGCGAACGTAGTTGCGGATGGGCTGAGCAGGTATCCGGTATCTATTTGCCTGACTATAGATCGTTATCTTCTGGCAGATCTAGAGAGCTGGGCATTGAGATAATATGCCTGGAGTTGAGATGCAGATATGGGGACTGTAGATTCAGTCAGAGTTGATAGACTGGATCAAGGCTACACAGTTTGAGGATGGGTCTCTAAGGAGCATCAGGGCACAGGTTCAGATTGGAATATTAGATGACTTCACCATTGCTGATGATGGTTCATTGCGGCACGGTACCAGGTTGTGTGTGCCGAGTGGATCATTGTGCTAGAATATTCTTTAGGAGGCGCATCGATCCCAATACTCTATGCGTCCAGGTGCCAACAAGATGTATAAAGATCTGAGAGAGCATGTATGGTGGTATAGGATAAAGCGGGAGGTAGCATGCTTCGTATCCTGATGCTTAGTATGCCAGCAGGTGAAGGCGGAGAGGCAGAGGACAGGAGGGAGTGGAAATGGAAGCATGTGACCATGGATTTTGTTTCTGGGCTTCTCTGTTCTCCAGAAGGGAAGGATATGATTTGGGTCATCGTAGACAGGTTGACCAAATCTGCCCATTTTCTACCATTCAAAGTGGGTACGTCTACCGAGAGACTAGCAGAGATGTATATGCGCCAGATAGTCAGACTGCATGGAGTTCCTGTGAGCATAGTATCAGACCGGGATAGTCGCTTTACTTCTCATTTCTGGAGGAGTCTGCAGGCTAGCTTGGGCACCCAGCTCAAGTTTAGTACTGTATATCACCCACAAATAGACGGTCAGTCAGAGAGGACCATTCAGACCCTCGAGGACATGCTTCGCACTTGTGTTCTGGATTTCAGAGGCTCATGGGAGGATCACTTGCACTTGGTAGAGTTTGCTTACAACAACAGCTACCAAGCCAGTATCGAGATGTCACCATTCGAGGCATTGTTTGGATGGAGGTATCGTACTCCGTTATCATGGAATGATGTAGACGAGAGAGCTTTGCTTAGCCCAGAGATGGTGGTAGATACGGCGGAGAAGGTCAAGCTCATTAGAGATAGACTTCGGGTGCCGCAGGACAAGCAGCAGCATTGGGCCGATAGCTACCGGAGACCTTTGGAGTTTGAGGTATAGCTTAGAATTTAGATTTTATTCTTGTGTTTGCTTGTGATTGCTTGTTTTAAATTAAGTGTTGAGACCTTATTTGTGCTAGGTTGGTGATCTGGTGTTCCTGAGGATTTCTCCGACGTGGGGCACTATTCGCTTCGGTGGAGGTGGAAAGCTTAGCCCACATTTCGTCGGACCCTTCAGCATCCTTGAGAGGGTCGGCGCTGTGGCGTATAGGCTAGATTTGCCGCCTACGCTAGAGGGAGTTCATGATGTGTTCCACGTGTCACAGTTGAGATATTACGTGGCGGATCCCAGTCACGTATTGGATCACTCAGAGATTGTGGTGGGCCCTACTCTTAGCTATTCAGAGCAGTCGATAGAGATTCTGGATCGGCGGGAGAAGGTGTTGAGGAACCAGACTATTCCCTTGGTTCACGTCGCGTGGAGGCATCACTCTCCAGGTGAGTCGACCTGGGAGAGGAAGGATGAAATATGCGGGCGATACCCTTATCTTTTAGAGCCTTGAGGTATGGTTCTATCTTTTCCTTGCATTCCTGTCCTAGTTTCGTCTTTTAATTTCGAGGACGAAATTATTTTAAGGAGGGTAGGATTATCACTACCCAATTCTAAAAATAGGATTTTCTTTTATTTTAATTTGGTAAATTGTGTATTGATCATAACTATTTGTATTTATATTTAATTAGTTGGATGTATTTATTTTCATTGGTTGTTTTAGGATTTTGGCTAGTTTGGACCCGTGTCGGACCCTATTGGACCTTATCAGACCCTTGTCAGACTTAACCCTTGGTGTAGAATAGTTATTTTGTTTTTAATTATCTGGCTGGGTTATTTTGGATTAGTTAGAATGGTTTAAGAAACCCTAAACCTAAAACTCTAGTTTGGAAGACTTAAGTTGAGAGTATTGTGGTCTTTGTGTTAGGCTTCTAAACCTAACCCTAATTCTCCTATATGCCCCCCTTCCTTTTTATTTCCTTCTACTTCATTTTCCTCCCTCCATTCTCTTTCTTTACTTCTTTCATTTACTTCTCTCCAATTCCAAGTAAGTATTTTTACCTTTTCTCTCTTTCTTTATTTACTCCTCTCATTAATGCAAACTCTAATCTTCCATTCTTTCTAACCTAGGTGTGTAGAGCCTAGATTTGGTGTAGAAGCTTGGTTTGGAGGCTTGGTGTGGTGAATTTGGGATTTTTTGGAGACTTTGGCCTTGAGATTTTAACTTCCAAGAGGTAAACCCTAACTTTCCTCTTAGTGATTACTCTAATATAGTGTAATTAGTTGTTTAGAAGCTTCCTACACCTTAGGACTACCCATGGGAGGAAGTTAGAACTTGTTTAGATAGGTTTGGAGACTTTGACCTAAGGTTTTGTATCAATTTTGGGTGAAATCCGAGATTGGCCCATTTTGGGAATTGCCCTAGGTTAGACGGACCTAGGTAGACGTGCTTGGGTGTATTGAGGGTAGGTTCGTATCTCCGTTCGGATACGCGAGGTCGTATCACAGAGTTTTGGGCGATTTGGGGGTTTTCCTTCTCCGTGGGTTCCACGTGCATGTAGAATTTTGCCATGGACCTAAAATCGGAGAGTTAGCATTTTTGTGAGATTTTAGACATCGATTAGAACTCGTGGGTAAATTTTAGGTCGATTTCGATTAGGTTTGGCGTGCGTTTTATGAGGTATCGCAAGTTGTACTCCAAGTGTTCGTCGAAATGACCAAATGGCCATTTCGACTTGGTTTCTAGGTTTCGGGCTTGTGCGCGGATTGGTATAGCATTGGAGAGTGTGTATTAGGATTTTTGAGTTTATATTTGTATATATATATGTATTTATATATATATGGGTGAGTGTGTGTGTATATGTGTATTTGTGTGTGTGGTTGTGTGCATATGTATGTGTGAGAGTTGATATATATATATGTGTGTGTGTGTGTGTGTGTGTGTGTGTGTGTGTGTGTGTGTGTATGTGTGTGTGTGTGTGTGTATATATATATGTGTGAGAGAGTTGATATATATATGTATATATATATATATATATATGTATGTTGGTGCATGTATGAGTGAGTGTGTGTTTATATATATATATATATATATGTGTGTGTGTGTGTGTGTGTGTGTGTGTGTGTGTGCGTGTGTGTGTGTGTGTGTGTGTGTGTGTGTATGTGTGTAGTGTGTAAGTGAGATAGAGAGAAAGGAAGAAGGGAAGAGAGGAAGAGAGAGTAAGTTGAGAGAGATCGAGAGAGAGTGAGATAGAGAGATAGGGAGAGGGAGAGCAGCAGCAACAGTTAGAAGTAGCAGCAGCAGCAGTTAGTAGGAGCAGCAGCAGCAGCAGCAGTAGGTAGCAGCAGGAGCAGCAGCGGTAGCAGCAAGTAGTAGCAGCAACAGCAGCAGGTAGTAGGAGTTAGCTACTAGAGATGAGAGAGTGAGAGATTAGATATGTAATATATATATATATATTGAGATAGATGGATATATATATATATATATATATATATATATATATATATATATATATATATATATATATATATAGTTAAATGTATAACTAGTGAGATGAGAAGGGCGAGGTAAGGTATTGGATTTCAATACCTTGAGGTATTGAACGTAAGTTGAGGTATCAGAGATGAGGTATTGAGGTATTGCCTATATACTAGGTTATATATATATATATATATATATATATATATATATATATATATATATATATATATATATATATATAGTTAGTTAGCTAGTTAGTTAGAGTTAGAGAGGGTAAGGTAAGGTATCTCAATACCTTGAGATACTCAAAGTATTGGGTATCGGGGCGAGGTATTGGATTTTTGCCCGTGTATGAGATAAGTGATGCTTATATATATATATATATATATATATATATATATATATATATATATATATATATATATATATATATATATTTATATATATATATATACGTGTTAGGATAGATATTAGTGGGTCTAGATAGGGTATATAGCGTAGGTTGATATATCGGATACCGAGGGCATCCCGGTATCTCAAAGAGGCGAGTTTGAGGGTTTACTAGCTTAATGAGCTAGTTTTGACATAGAATTTTAGGGGCACCCTAGTTTGACCTAGAGTTGATATTAATTGCCCTGGTTGACCGCCAAAGTCAACCTTTGACCTAGTTTTGGCCTATAGTTGACTTTTTGGACCCCGGGTTGACTTTTGGCCCAGATTTTACCGGTTTGACCCGTTTAACCTAGAATAACCCAAGAAGCTTATTTTTAGTTATTTTATATTTGTTTAACTCTTTTGAACCATGTTTAATCTTGCTTTTCACAATAGGTCTTTGCGACGCCAGTCCGGATCTCGATCCTCACCAGTTGCTCAGGACGTCAGGCGAGTACCTACCTCTGATTGTTTCCATTTCATGATAGTGTATACATCACCTATTCTAAAACTGTTAATACTTGATTTTTGACACATTATTTCATGAGCTGGTACTAGTTGGATCCCGTCATGAGATGTTATCCTCCTTACCGTGTTCAACGGGTACTTTATCACGTGTATTTCATCATGTGCTTCGGGTATTGATTCTCATGTGCTTCATGTGCTTCGTGTGCTCTCGCTTTCATGTGCGCGAGTTATTTATCATGTACGTAGCGTGTCATGGTTGGATCTAAGAGTATTAGTAGGGGAGGGGAGTAAAAGTTGGTTATGTGATCAAATCCAAACAGTATTCATGTGTATGTCGGTTATACAACTCACGCATAACGGAGTTATCGTAGAATAAATTATGTGCAACCCAAGCCGATCACATAACGAACTTGTGCTCAAGACACTTAGCTAGTATTCCTATTTTCTCACATGTAGTTACTTCTCTACTACTTGTATTGTTTCCCAGTTTACATTATAGTTGCTTTATGAGTTCTACCATGTATTTACTTTCCTGTGCATCTTGTATTCTTTTCTATTGCTAGTCATAGATACCTTACCATGTATTTAGAGTTGCTTTCAGAGTTATGTACTTTGCTCCAATCCTAACTGGATATATTTTTTCAGAGGATCCTGAAGACTTTTGCCCGACTTAATACGGGCCAGGTGTTGACGATTGTTGCGACCCTGAGATAGAGGAGGAGCCCGTCCCAGCCGAGGAGATGCCACTAGCGCCCTAGTATAGCTAGGTGGGTTTCACTGGGTTTGTTCCCAGTTGGTTTTGAATGACTGTATTATTTATTTTGCTACTGTGAGATGTTGTAGACTCTTAGACTTGGAATGTATATTTTGGATATTGTACTTCTCTCTTTGGTTCTTTGTTTCTTTTGTTGATATCTTATCGTGCTTTTACTCTTCCCCTAGTTATTGTGATTGAGTTTATGTATATATTATAATATTGTCCTCCTTTTGGAGAGGTTATCTTGACAGGTTATTGTGAGATATAAATAGTTGTGACCTAGACAGCGTTCTACCGTCGATTCTGTGGCATAGGATGGACGTACCCACGACTCATGCCCAATTTTCTGGGTGCGGATTTTGACAACTACTCTTTGGCAGGGAGTTAGAGTAGCATTCGAGAATAGCGAATGTTATACTCACAACGCGGTGACCAATGTTAGTCGCATGCGACCAACCAAGTTCTTCCACAATGAAGATACAGTTTTAGCAGATTCTTGGCTCCAGGACTTTGAGGCCATCATGGATGCAACCAAGACCCCAGACGATGATAAGGTAGTAGTAGTAAAGCTACAACTGTCAGATCTTGCCCGAGATTCGTGGGCAGCACAAGAAATAGGGCTTCTGAAGCCTATTTACTGGAGGACGTTCAAAGAACATTTCCAGGAGAAATATTTTCATACAATCGCCAAGTTCTAGCTCCAGCAATAGTTCATCAACCTCCTTCAGGATACAAGATCGATTGACCAGTATGCGGTCGAGTTTTGCCGACTTAGCGGATTTGCTCCTCATATGGTAGCTTCCGAGGAAGACCGAGCCAAGAGATTTGAGCAAAGGTTACATCTAGAGCTTTATCAGTTTAGGATGGGTCATAATTATACCACCTACGATGCAGCACTCAGGACAGCTAGATCCCAAGAACTTGTCGGCCAGAGATTAGTAGCAAGGATCGGAGGCCAGAAGAGGTCACACTCATCCCTGAGAAGCACCAGCATTCAGTCATCACCTCCAGAACTAGAAATAAGAACTCCTCGCTCGCCAATACCTCCAGTCTCCACAGTAACCTCAGTACAATCTACCAGGTAGTCTGTATCAGCTGGTACAACCACTGCGGCAAGCCAGGACACACTAACGATCGATGTAAGAGAGCTAATGGCTTGTGTCTCAGATATAGGGCATCCGACCACATAATTAGTTCATGCCTGATCCTGTACCCAGAGGCCTCTTCAGTCCAACAGTTATCAACTCCGCCGGGACATCGATTGAAGCCCTGCGAGGACCTGTGTTAGCAGTTCGACCACTAGCCCAGCGTCCTCTCCCGATGCAGACTTGGCAGTTCCAACAGCAACGTCCGACACAGTATGCACAAGTCTAGCAAGACCAACCAGCAGGACAGAACCAGCAGCAAGTTAGAGCCACGACCCCTGGACGATGGCTTGACAAAATATTTGGCAACCTAGAGCAGTTGTTAGCTGAAGGTGCTACAATTGTGGAAAGATTTTTGAGATTTCCTTAGCTTGTCTTATTCTTGGGTTCCTGTCGAATGATCTCCTGTTTCGACCTGTTCTAAATACGATAGTTGCCTGATCCTTTTGTTGAGCAAAGGTGAGTTTTTTGCCCTACTCTTTTGTCTTTGTATCTCGTGGTACGTAATGTCTATTATGTGTTTGACTGCAAAGGTATATCCTGGATTAGAGTCATGTCCTCGATATAGTCGTTGGTACCGACTTACCTCCAGGCTTGGCTCTTATCCATTTGTGTGAGTCAGTATAAGCAAGCGAGGACGAGTTCCTATTTGACTACTCAAGAGTATATGTATCCATACACTACCAAAATATGATGAAATAGAGACATTTTTACGACGTCATATTAAAACGTCACTAATATTAAAGATTTGAGCGACTCCAAAAATGAACGTTGCTATAGGTCGCTGTTGGCGACATATAGCGACGTTTATCGACTGTAATTCATTTTTTTAAAAGAATAGTCGTTATAAGCTTCTTTAAGGTCGCTAAACGTCGCTGAGTTTTTTGATTTAGCGATATATTTAGCGACGTTAGTTTTTTTGATTTTTTGTGACATTTTTAGCGATGTCTATAACGTCGCAAACTTGATAATTAACAACTTTTAACGACATCTAGTTATGACGTCGCTATTATTATTAGCGACGTAATAAGTTAACGTCGCTAAATTTTTTAATATAGGTTTCGATTCTCCCCTTCTGTCAAAATCTTCCCCCAAATTTTTAAAAACTGCCCCCTCTTTCCCCCCCTCTCCGGAGAAGTGCCCCCTCTAGCGTCCTCCACAGCCTCCTCCTCCTTCTCTAGGTAAACCCTAACCCGATCTCTCTCTCTCTCTCTCTCTCACAAATGCACACGATATGGCACTAACACAGACATGACACACACTAACACAGACATGACACAGACTGACACAAAGGTGTAAACTCTAACCCTCACCCTAACCCACACTGACCCGATCTCTCTCTCTTTCTCTCTCTCTCTCTCTCTCTCTCTCTCTCTCTCTCTTTCTCTGTGTGTATGTGTGTGTCAGGGTATAAACCCTAACCCTAACCCTAACCCGATCTCTCTCTCTCTCATACACAGATGCAGACACGATATGACACTGACACAGACATGATACATACACACTGACACAGACATGACACAGACACTATCAGAGAGGGTGTAAACCCTAACCCTAACTCTATCTCACTCTCTCTGACATTTAATATTATACAATTAGTACATAACGTATACTATCATGACTTACTAACTTATAATAACTGCTACTAACTTAATATAACTGATACTAACTTAAGATTAATATTAATGCTAGATGACACTCAAGTTTAAAATGCCTGTTATGATACTCAATACTAAGATACACAGAGATCCCCCCAATCTTCTAATGCATATTGTAATACCCAAGTTTAAAATGCAACTTTAAATTGCTGCTGCCTAATGTCACACCCTACTTTGTACGATGGTGTGCACTGACCCTATGAAGTCTGCCATAACACTCATATGCACATCAAATATACATTGTCGGGTCTGTGCAAATGGTATGTGTAACAGCTCTCCCCATCTCACTGCTCATTGTGTTGCTACCAAATCTGTTGTCAACATGATATATACTCCTATGGACAGACACTCCCCTATAACCAGATGACTAATACTTAAAGCAGTACATAAACCCTAACCCTAACCCTAACCTAAATCTGCTCAGTTGACACTCACTGATATACTGCAATATGAGCATCAGTGCATGTACTATATTCCTGAGTATTCTTATGTGTGTGCAAACGAGTAGGTGTATAACATAATTGGATATTCCTGAGTATATATGCTAGGACTAGGAGTATCAGTGCATGTACTATATTTACGCATGTACTATATTTAACGATGAGTATATACTTGAACGATGTCTATTCATCTTTGAAGAAGTATCTAAAAATGGATATAAATTACTATCTGCGTCATCATTCGTGGATGTACAACCGTCATCCTTATGACATGTGCGGTGTGCGGAATGAATTTATTGAGGGTGTACAACAGTTCCTGCAGTTCACCAAGGCGTTTTCTCAGTACATGTACGGTACCAAAATTAAGTGTCCGTGTATGAGATATCGCAACTTGAAATATCATCCAAAAGTGGAAGTCACATATCATTTGTACTCGAAGGGTTTCACACCGAATTACTATCAGTAGACCACGTACGGAAAACTTATGTCTTTAGCATCGGAGTCGGAGCCTTATGTGGAGCCGTATATGGATGTCCACGACCACGCTGCTTATGACGATGGGTGGGTGAACATGGTTTTTGATATGACGGGGCCTAGTTTCGATCCGAACAATCATGATGCAGCTGAGGAGGTACCGAATGTCGATGCTGCAAATTTATGTAGTTGCTGGAGAATAAAAGGACTCTATTATATCATGGTTTTGAGGATCATTCACCGTTGGAGGTTGTTACAAGATTGTTGAGCATCAAGTCTGAATTTAACATGTCGAAAGAATACTATAACCGACTGATGGATTTGATTATAGAGATCTTACTAGAGGGTGCAAAGTTGCCTAAAGACTTCTACCGATCTAAGAGGATGGTGAGATCGCTCTGGATGGGATATGAGAAAATCGATACATGTCGCAACGGGTACATATTGTACTATAAAGATGATAAGAATAAAGATGCATACAAATTCTGTGATGTTGATCGCTACAAGGCCACTGAAAAAGGAAAGTTTGTCGGTACAAAGAAGCCTACCGATTATATGCACTACTTGCCTTTGACGCCGCGGTTGTAGAGGTTGTTTATGGTGAAGGAGACTGCAGAAAATATGAGTTAGCACAGGCGGAAACAGATCGAAGGAGTATTGGATTATCCATCCGATGGAGAAGCATGGAAGCACTTTGATCGAGAGTATCCAAATTTTGCTTCGGATCTGCGTTATGTCAGATCGGGGCTCTCCTTCGACGGTTTTACCCTATTTGGACTTTCGGGCTCCCAGTATTCGTGTTGGCCTATGATCGTCACTCCGTATAATCTACCGCATTAGATGTGCATGAAGACTCCGTATATGTTCCTAACCGTTATTATCATGTGTCCGAACAATCCGAAGAGGAACATCGATGTATATTTATAGCCTTTGATAGATGAGTTGAATCAACTATGGAAAGTAGGTGCCAACACGTACGATGTTTCCAGAAAGCAGAATTTTCAGATGAGGCCAGCACTTATGTGGACCATCAACGACTTTTTGGCTAATAGAATATTATTAGAATGGAGCACTCATGGTTGTCTCTCATGTCCGGCTTGCATAGACCACACTAAGGCTTTCCGTTTGAAACACGAAGGCAAATCGTGCTTCTTCGATTGTCATCAATAATTTCTGTCAAAGGATCATCCGTACCAGAGGAACAAGAATATCTTTGAGCGAATATTGTGGAGAAGGCAAATCCACCACCAAGGTGACCCGGATATACGATATGGAAAGAGGTAAAAGATTTACCAAGTGCTATCGAAGAGCATGCTAAGGGGTACAAGTGTGACGGATTTGGTCGCACCCATAACTGGATGAAGAGGAGTATATTCTAGGATCTGTCATATTATAGCACCAATCTGATCAAACATAACCTTGATGTCATACATATCGCAAAGAATGTGTTTGATAACATAATTAATACTGTAATAGAGGTAAAGAAAAAGACGAAAGATAATCCGAAGGCCAGGTTGGACTTAGAAGAAATATGTAGACGTCCTGCGTTGCATTTGATAGAGGAGGGAAATAAAAAGTTAAAGCAGCCTAAGTCAATTTTCTCACTAGAGAAGGAGGATAAAGGAAGACTTTGTAGGAAGATTCAGGGTATAAAATTTTTAGCTGTTTATGTGTCGAACTTGAGAAGATGCGTCGACCTCAAGGAGAACAAACTGGAGGGTATGAAGAGCTACGATTGCCACGTATTCATGGAAAGGTTAATTCCGATTGTATTTTAGGAATTCTTATCGTAGGTCATTTGGGATCCATTGACAGAGCTCAAGATATTCTTCAGAGATCTTTGTTCTACTAAGTTGCTCATCGATCGTCTAGAAAAGCAAGAGAAGGACATTGCGGTAATACTGTGCAAGCTCGAGAAGGTGTTTCCTCCTGGATTCTTTGACTCTATGGAATATTTGTCAATTCATCTTTCCTATGAGGGACGTGTTGGTAGCCCTATCGGTTATCGGTGGATGTACCCGTTCGAGCGGCATCTGAATCACCTAAAAAAAAATATAAAAAACAAGGCACGGGTTGAGGGCTCTATTTATGAAGCTTATGTTCTCGAGGAGATTATAAACTTTTGCTCGACGTATTTCAAACCTCATATTGCTACCAATAGAATAAGAGCTCCGATAAATAACGATGGATATCAGGAATCTAATGATGCAATAATAAAAGTATTCAATGCATCCGGAAAGCCTTCATAGAAAATAAAAAAGAGATATTTGAATGACGACGAGCTAAGGGCTGCTCAGTTGTATATATTACTCAATTGCGACGAGATTAAAGTAGAGAAGCTAGAGGGGTACGTAATTAATACGTCCACGTTTACGTCATCTCAATGTATTAGTATAAGCTACTATTATGCTACTAATCAGCGGTTGCTTCGTTATTTTTCAGTACATATAATAATGAGCTAAGGTCGATTAGACCCTACATAAGAGACGAAGAAGTAGAACAAGAAATGAGACATTATTTTTCTTCTTAGTTGAGCGCATATATAAGAAGCTCGGTAATTACTTTTTTTGTATGCACTTCCACAATAAATAACTTACTATCGCTACTATGGTATTTAGGTCGATCGTTTAATAATACCCGAGACTGAATATATTAGAACTCTAGCCAAGAAATTAATTACTGCCGTCAAAATATGGCCAAGTTACTGTGTGAATGGATTTAGGTTCAAGTCAATAAATGCTCCGATCAGAGACAGCTTTCTGGATCTTGATTCCACGAAAAATAGTTGTTTGTGTATCAAATCATCGAACTACAAAGACGTCGATCCAAGTAATAATTTCTTCGGCATCTTACGAGAGATTATGGAGTTGACATATAATTATGGCACATAACCTACTAAAATCATACTATTCAAGTGTGAATGGTTCGATCCGATTCAAGATCAAGGTTGAAAAATTGACAAGCATGGTCTTGTGGATATAAACTATAAGCGTAGATATCAAGACTACGAACCATTTGTCCTATCAAGTCAGTCTCAGCTCGTGTACTTCATAACTTATCCTAGACGGAGGAAAGCAAGGTCGGATTGGTGGGAAGTATGCAAGACTAAAGCTAGAAATACCTTTGACGTTGACGAAATAGCTTATCAGGAGGACGAGCTACCTCTTGTAACAAATATTATAGATGTGGACTCAACAAAAGTTACTCATTATGCGACTAATAATGTAGAAGAGGTATAAATATTCGAAGAGGAAGAGAAAGATGAAGACGAAGTAGATGAAAGTGAAGATGAGGAGGAAGAGGAGGACGGGGAAGGCGAATAAGATGAACTTTCTGAAGATGATTGAAAATAAAATATTTTGCCTGTAGAATGTACTATATTTTGACTGTAGAATGTACTATCCATTTAGACTTGTGACACTACTAGTTATTTACTGTGCAATTCTATTAATGCTGTGAGATATGCATAATATTTTGACTGTAGAATGTACTATATATTTGTTTATTTATTCTATCATCATATGTTGTTATCTGGTATGACAGGATGATGCGGAGCGTTCGACAGTTTTTGAGGTAGATGGAGTGCTCCTCCGGTACTGCCTACTGTTGGTTCTAGATCCTCGGCGCCTAGTACTCCAGTATATCGACCAGTCACATCTCCGACTGCGACAACTTTACGTGGCAGCACTCCTGGGACGAGTAGTTACAGGCCTGATACTACTCCCTCGTCCAGCGTTCCACCTGCTGACGGAACCATGGAGACAGATGAGCATATGGCGGAGGTTGTGCCAATGTCGTACCAGCATCAGCAAGATCCTCCATGCGTACCTCCAGACGAGACGAGGACGGAGATTTGGGCCGACGATACAAAGTAAGTCAATTAGATGGTTTAGCATCATATATATCGTGTATTCTTTTATTCATCATATATTGACTTTTTTGATAAAAAAAATTATCTCTGTATAGATATCGTCCCTCGTCGGTACAGAGACGTCAGGGCCACTTTCCGAGGTACAACTATGGTGGCCCTTGGACCAACTACTTTGATGCTCCAGATGAGATAAAGGCGTTCTGGTTTGCACACTTTAAGGTAAAAGTATATTATATCAATCATATAATTTTTGTATATTATATAACTTACTAAATTACTTATTGTAGCAACGTATTTTTATCTACCGCTCCAGGACGAGTTAATCGAGCTGATATTTCCTGCCGTTGCCTCCAAGCTGATATGTGATGCTCTAGATGACCAGAAGGCTCGTAATCGTGAAGGAAAATCGATCCAAGGTTGGATCACGCCTGAGCAATGGACTGTGAAGAGGGCTAGATTCAACGATCCGAGGTACAAGGAAAGGTCTGAGAAGGCCAAGACAACTAGGCAGAAGGCAGCAAAGTGGTGTGGTGGCTCAATTTCGATGACGGAATATTTTTGTCGTTTAGTATATTTTTTTATTTCAAATATATAATTTTAATGCAAGTACGATAAAATAGCAGTAGGATAAAATATTTAATTTTAGTACAAAATAATATATTTTTAACAGATACAGAGGGGTGAGGATGCAAACATGGTGACTGTCTTCCTAGCCACCCATCGAAAGGGCAGGAATCTCATTGATGAGAGGGCCTCGCAGACCTATGTAAGTATTACTTTACATTGTGTTAATTTTAATATAACTTAGGCAATTATCGAGTATACAAACTTTTCTAGGCTGAGTATATTAGGCTGCGTGAGCGGGCGACTGCTAGTGCACCTATAGTGGAAGAGAGGCTGGTACTTCCTTGCAGCCCTATCCAGCTCTATCGACGGACAAGCTGTGGATGACCACAGCTGATGGTCTCCTGAGGGGTACGTACTACGGTACGGGATCTTATAGCACCCTTATTACGATGCAGTCATCTAGGGCCTCCACGGTAAGTGTGCATTCCCCACAGCCCTCGCAGTCGTCGGCCCGAGTCCAGGAGGCTATTGACCGTCAGATTGTATCTCTCTGTGACGAGTTGCTACGAAGGTTGGAGGAGCGCCCATGTCCTAGCCGCAGGAGGATGATGCGACGCTCATCGCACGATTTGATATGCTCGAGCGCAGCATCATGGGGCTCAGGGATATGACAGCTTATCTAAGAGCATTGATAGAGTGCAGCGTGACGGAGCTGCAGGCATCACAGCTGTCCATGGGCGAGAGGATGACGATGATGCAGGATTCAATGGTTCATAGCAGTACGAGGCTGTTATCTACCATGGATTCATACAACCATCGACTAACAGAGTTAGAACAGAGACGTCCTCCTGGTCCGCCTTCATCGACACAGACTCCACCGACTTCACTGCCTCCATCGATATCGGTGTCAATTTTATGGGAGCAGTATGTTATGTTCTAATCCCTGATGCGCACCGTTGGTCATCCTCTTGCAGATCCGCAGTAGTCCTAGTTCAGATAGTTTATTAATTGTTTGTGTTTCAGACCTATATTATTTGGTCATTTAAGAATATTCTTTATTTTTTAGACTTTCAGACTTTATTTCTTGTATTCTTTATGATGAGGCTTTCAGACTCAGTTGTGTGTATATTTGTTGTATTCTTTACGACGAGATTTTCTCCTGACTCGGTTTCTAATCTCAATGTTTCATTTTCTTCAAATTTTACTATACTTTTCATATTAAATGTATGTTAATTTATCGGTATTGAGTGTTCAACCGAAGGGGGTCGACGAACCCAGCAAATTCAACGGAGGGTTCCTCCTGGTCTATTTGTATAAATTACGAATTCATAAACTGCAGAAAGATTGGTTTGGAAATAATTCAATATTCATTTTTTTATTTTTTCACTGAATCTTCAGCGACGTTTTTAGCGACTTTTTGCGATGTTTATATATGTCGCTAAATATGTCGCTAAAAACGTCGATGAGTACGTCACTAAACTGCTGACATGGCAATATTGCCAGGTCAATATAACGTCGCTAAATGTGTCGCACAACGTCGCTAAAAAGAAAAAATTAGCGACATATAGCGACCAACAACAAGTCACAAATTTAGCAACGTGATGTCGCTAAACGTCGCTAATATAATGACGCATATACGTCGCTAGAAAACATCGGTATAGCAATATTTTGCGATATTTTTCGGTCACCGACTAGCTTAAAGGCAACTTCATCGAAATGTCGCTACAAACGTCGCTAAAATTATGTAGCGACATTTTTTTGCCATTTAGCAACATTTTTTAGACGTCGCTAATTTGACTTATTCTGGTAGTGATATGCCTCCATTTTCCAGTGTGTCCTTTTGTGCATTTATTCATTAGTTACTTCTGCAACTATCTTTTCTATTTTAGTTATCGCTTAGTATAATCATTTGATTAGTGATTAGTGATTTCCTGTGTTTTCTCGTGTGTTCCAGCTCGACTAGCCTAGGTAAAATTACGAGGACATAATTTTTCTCAAGAGGGTAGAGATGTCACACCCGATTCCAGATTAGGTATTTCTTAAATTTCTAAAATTTAATCTTTTCTGATAATGTATTCCTGCTGTATTTCTGAAGTTGGTTCCTGTCATTTTATTTATTGTCATTTTCTGTTTATGAGAGAGACTACCCTAGACAAGTAGAATACCTATTGGCATTGCTATAGACTCGATTTATAATCTGCATGTAGAATGGATACCTAGTTCGGTTCATTTGATTGAACCCATTACTAAACCATTATTTCCTCCCCTCTTAGTATATATATGAGATTTTCTCTCTCTCCTCTCTTTCTTCTTTATTTTTTATTTTTTTCTTCCTTGCTTCTTTCTCCCTCACCCCCGTGCACCTTCCCTAGCCAAACTCCAGCACCGGACCAAGCTAGGAAGAAGTCGTTGGACTCTTAGGCAAGTATATCTTGCTCAATGGTGAAGTCATAATTTTTTGGATATTTTATATATATGTTGTGTTAAAAAATATATTTGACGAAAAATATTATCCTTGAGTTGTTGATCATAATTAATTCTTGGAGTTTTGGATTTTGATGTATAGATTTTTTAGATCTCAGTTTTAAGTTTAGGGTTTTTATGGGTTTTAAGAGTTTTCCATGGTTTTGATCTATTAAAACTTAGTATTTTTGAAAACTAGTTGTTCCTTACGTTAGAGAACCTCATTTCATGCAATTTGGCTTTGTGTTGCTTGATTTGGAGTTAAAATAAAGTGTTTATGAAGAAACTAATTTTTTGGATTTTTAGAACTTTTTCCATAGAGTTGTGCTGCTTTGGGACGAAGGAGTTCCATGCTCCCAACTTTATGCGCTATTTTCAGCATGAATCCTATCTTGTTAGGCGTATGACTGTCTCTGCATATGAGTCCCTAAGCTGAATTGATAGAGCACTGAACGCATGAGATTTCCCTGAGGGCTAGTTGTCCATGCGGCCAGGTGCTCATGTGATCAGTTGTCCATGCGTCTAGAAGCCCATGCGGCTCGTCTGTCATTTGACTTAGAAGTGACATATGTGTTTTTTTCTGCACGTCTTTTCATACACACCTTTTATGCTTTTGTCTTTTCTCTGACACGCATTCATGGCATGTCACATCTATCACTCTATATCACTTCAATGACACTTCATTGGAACCATCACTCAGCACATACCCTAGGAGTAGACTTTAACCCTAAGCATACTGCAAGTGCGACCATGCGGCAATTGGGTACATGCGACAAATGAGTGCATACGGCCAGTGGGTGTATGCGGTAAGTGAGTCCATGCGGCTAGTGGGCGCATGCGGCCAGGAATTCTTGTGTGAATGTTGTGTTTCCTTTAATTATGTTCATTTAGAAATTCACTTTTAGTGATTACTATTGTGTGTTTCCTTATGTCGATGCAAGTTTATGATATCAAACAAGTTTTGCATATAAGTTCACAAGACAAGTTTATGTACAAGTTCACAATCCTCACGACACCGTAGAAATGGTTGTGTATGAAAATCTATTGCATTTTTGCATCAGACAATCGAGTGTGAGTATTGTACAATGTATCGGGTGTCATAAATACGATAGCTCGTGAAATGCTCGTATTCGTGACTCATCATTCTAGGGAGTTCTCAAGTGTCCACGACTCGAGAACTTGAAATAAATTAGTAATGATTAAACAAGATAAGATTTACCTAGATTATTGGAAGGAAAGAATATTGCACTACCGGCTACCCCGATCACTAAGGGCCCCATGCAGCATGGACAACCCTGCTAGGCAAGGGCTCCATGGCTGAATAAGTTTACGCGTGTTGCGGCACTTATAAGACAAGTTTATATACAAGTTTATGTTACAAAAGAAGTTTATAAAGCAAGTTTATGATTACAAGTTTAAGTTTATGCTTATAAGTTCAATTTATGTTTGTGACAAGTAACAAGTTATGTTATTGTATGATTGAACATGCATTTAAGTTTACTAGACAAGCATACCCTTTGTCATCCGGGTTAACAGCAGTGTCGATGGTAGCAATATTCTTAACCATGCATTTAGTAATTAATGTTTATGATAATCCTAGCTAGTTAATCGTAGCAAGCCGTAAAGTTGTTTGATCGTACGATGAATGTTGCTACCTTCATTTATAGCTCGTTCTTCTAGTTTTATTTTCTCCCGGCGCGTGGTTAGGGTGCTAAGTTCTGCTCGGATGAAGGTCTGCAACTCTGGTCCTTGTTTGGTGTAAGGGTTGTGGTCCCGATCCAGAGTATTTCCTATGCTCTCTTGCCGCTCGTCGCCTTACTTTTATTTTTGCACTTATTATCAGTTCTTTCAGTATTATTCTTGAGACAAGTACCTTGGTACCATACCAGTCTCGATCAGCAATTATTTCTTCTATGTCTCTTTCTGCTTATTTTGTGATATGTTTGGTCTATCACCTCGAGCTCCTTTGTGGTACTTATTTCTTGGGGTTCTGACCCCACTGACTTTGCATGGCCAGGTTACCCCGAAGAGATCTAGGATCCACCGTTCTTCTAGCAAGATGGCTCGCACTCGTAGGACTGTGGCCGAAGCTCGCGAGTGGGATTCCTTCTTCCATCCCTCGTCTTGATTACTTCATTTTGTGGTGTTTAGCAATGGACAAAGTTAGCTCCTTATATATTTTTGAGACTGCGGTCAACATGATGTATATATTAGACCATGGCTGATATATTTGATCATGTATTATTATACTCTGCTAGTGCAGCATTTTGTTTTTACTAGCTTCATGATCATATTTGGTATATAAATTGAGACATCTTTTTACTTTCATATATGATATACTCTTGTAATTGATCATGTTGGATTGAGATAATAGGATTTTTCTGCCTTAAGACTGACGTCATAGCATACTAGAGTTCACCCATCTGTCTTCTAGACAACCGTAACACATTGCGGCTTACTTCGATATTCTGCAAGGTTCGGTTGGCCATATCAGTCTCCGTATTTATCCAGTATTCTGGGAGCGAGACGTGACACATGATATTTTTGGGGTGGAGTACCCATGATACTATCTTGTCTGGTGTGTATGGAAAAGAGGAAAAACATTTTATCTTTTGTATGGAGGGAAATTATGCATTTTTATTGTCGTCTCCAGTCCTTCCTGCGTCTCATATGTGGAGAAGGAACAAAGATGTCTTTAAAGCTGGTAACCATGAACTATTTCTTCTCTAGTTAAGATTTACCTGAGACAAAGTGATCATGAAGAGGTAGAGGATTTGTCGACTGTGATAGACGAATCGAGATCAGACTATCATTTTGAAGAATTCAGGTATAGCCATAATTGGACGAAGCAGATTATCTTTTGGGACTTATCTTAATGTAAAGACAATCTCATAAGACATAATTTTGATGTTATGCATATCAAAATATATATTCGACAATATCTTTAATATGATGATAGATATAAAAAAAAGATAATCCTAAAGCAAGAAAGAACTTGAAAAATATTTGGAAGTGTCCAGAGTTGAACCTACACAAAAGGGCAATGGTACATGAGTCAAGCCTTTAGCATCATTCACATTGAGTAGGAAAGATAATTTAAAATATGCATGCAACTAGATATTAAAGTTGAGATTTTTTGATGGCTACGTTTAAATCTGGCAAGAAGTATCGATCTTAACGAACACAAACTGACACGAATGAAGAGTCATGATTGACATGTGTTCAATGAGAGGTTAGTACCAATTGCTCTAAGAAAGATATTACTTTCAGGAGATTTATGAGACATTGGATTGTCAGGCCTCTCAGGCTGCTAAGGGAGGACTATGGGTACAAACTATTGGGATAGGAAAAGGTGGCAGCGTGTACGGTACCACATCATTGGCATCGCAGTCGTCTGTTTACTCCAGAGCTCCTCCTTCATCTCCACCTAGACCATCATAGCCCGATACCTCCGGCACAAACCCTCATGGCATGCTTATTATGCAGCATATGTCGATTATGATGTACGTCGTTTAGAGACAACTGAGAGAGCTTATGCAGAGGATGCCTCCTCCTCCTCATGCTCCAGATGTTACCTCTTCTACTGCTGCTCCTCCGGTGACTCAGTCTGCTCCTCCGGTTGCTCCTACTCCTGCTTCTGTCATTCTTGATGCAATGTAGCAAACCTTGACTATGTTTATGCTAGAGTTCATGCATAGCCAACAACACCAGCCACCGCTGCCGCCACCTACAAGGTGATTTTTGGTTTTTTTTTTCCTTTTTCTGATGCATGTATTGATGCACTTTGACGTATTATATTTTAGTGTTGTATTGTTACTATATTATTGTATTGTATGAGACATTGGTATTGTTGTTAATGGATTTGGATCTATGTTGTATTATATTTTATGTGTGGATCTATTAATTGGATGTGTTTTATACTGGGTGTGGATCATGGATGTGTTTTATATTGGGTGTGTGGATTTGTCTTTGTTGTGTTTTATACTAAGATATGGATATATATTGGGTTATGGATGTTATTTTGTATTACAGGTTGTGTGTATCAGAAAATATTTGATTCTGAAAAAAATATCCAAATTAGCAAAGGGACAGTGATTACCTAGCGACGAAACAACGATGAAAAACTAGTAAAATGTTGCCAACGACAGGATAGCGACTGCCAGCGACGAATCAATGACTAATTTCTCACTCGCTATTATGATATAGTTACAATGTGATACACAAAGAGTATCAGAGACAGACGTTATTTCCATCACTAGGTTAGTCGTTGAAGGAATGACAGAAGTATTAGTCGCCAGTACTTTACTAATATTTGATCGCTATTTTCATCGTTGATTAGTCGATCCAGTGCGCATCGACGGAAAATGAACATCGACATATGAACTAGCAACGAAAATTTTCGGTCGTTGTTCCGTCGCTATTTTCTTAGTTTATGTTAATTTTGGATAATACTTTTTTTTATAGCATTTTTTTTATACAAAAAATAGACCTCCATTGATTTATTTTGGCACCGAATCTTAATGAATCTCAGCTCCGAGTCAGATCATAGGCAAGAAACAAGTAGGGCACATATGGATTGTCTCATGAGCCGAGAGACAGATCATAAGCAAGAAACAAGTAGGGCACATCGATTGTCCAAATTAGCAATTGCGTCTTTCCCCAAACTTGCTTAGTTTGGCGTCCTTGGCGAAAATTGTACATGGACAATCCAATTTGTGGCCTTGTTTTATCGGTTTCTTTGAACTTACATGTGTTGTTCTTGTTTTTTTTTTTTTTTTTGTTTCAGACTTACTCTCATTTATATATTTGTGCTTCTTCGCGTTTGGTTCACATAATTTTGACATTGAAAAAAAATTAATTTATTTTCTATATTTAGATGTACAAATAAAAATATAAGAAAAGAAAAATAAATTTTATAGAAAAAAAAATTAGTAGAAAAGTGATTCCATCCGGTCAACCAAAATTTTTTTTTTTCCCACCGAAATTTTTTTTTTTTTTCTTTCAAATTCTTTTGAGCTCTTCAAACATTAAAAAGAAAAATGAATAAAAATTATAATTTTTTTTTTAAAAAAAAAATTAGTTAAATTTTTTTTTTTTTTTTTTAATTTAATTTATTTTATTTTTTCGTGAACCAAACGAGCACGTCGTGTACCTGAAAATGAAACAAAGCAAAAATCTGATAGAGCATTAATCATATTCAGAATTGAAAAGTAACCAGCACCTCCTAAACTTTAATTTCGAAGAGTGACCACTCTGGGAAACTTTAATTTCAAGAAAAAAATTGGTTTTTTTTTTTTTTTAAATTTGTTTTTACTATAATAAAAGGTGCATCCCATCGAATTACCATACTACATGAATTTTTTTATTTTTAACAAAAAATGTTAATGACTACCAGTCAACTCTTTTGACTCCCCTCCTCCATTTATGACCAAAATAATCTCAAATAAGTGGGGTACACCTTGAATTATGACCAAAATAATCTCAAATAAGTGGGATGCACATTAAATTATGTTAAAATATGTGAAGTGCAACCCAAAATATCTCTCTTTTTGTTTATGTAAGTTAAAGGGGTTGATTGTTAGTCATTCACGATTTCTGTTAAAAGTGAGATATTTAACGCATTATGGTAATTTGGTTGAGATGCAACTTGAGTTATAATAAAATAAGTGAGGAACAACTCAAAATTTCTTTAATTTGAAACAGCGAGCAGCCTTGTAAACTTTAATTTCAAATAGCGAATTTGTTAGGTCGTTAGAAATGTTGAAGATTTTCGGAAAAAAATATCGTACTGGCTTGTAAAGACTAAACTCCTGAATGCAAGTGAAGTTCGTTAGGAGAATTGAAAGCAATTAAAATCACTAGAAGAGATGCACCAAAGCAGCTAGCGGAGTAATCTGTTTGCGATAATAAGAAATGTACAGAAAGATAACAAAATAAATTGCTGAAAATAATGTTAACAAATAGCTAATATGCCTACCAAGGCGATAAGATCCACGTTACTCAAAGCGAAATTCGACCATCATCGTGGATCTGTTTCAAGGAATCAACAAATTCGACAGAACTTATGGAACGCTTGTTGTAACCTTTTTACTCGAACAAAGCATTGATCATGTGCAGAACATTAATAAATAATAGTTTAAATATTGGAATACACAGTTAGAAATTTGTCTCCTTATGAAATAATGGGATCAAATAGCTGATGACCAAATTTATTATGATAATTTACATAGTTTTGACATCAGAATGACAGTCTATTACGTACCACACGAAATGCATGGACATGTCCTATGAACAGGGGCGGAGGGATACTGTGGGTGCACTGGAGTCCAGTGAAAGAAAAAAAAAAGCTAATAATTTTTTTTTTTATATGTAAAATGGTCAGTCCAGTGCAATAAAGTCAGTCCAGTACAACTGTACAAAAAAATCCGACCGGATGTTCAAGTTAGCAAATAGCAATTGTATGTTCAAAACAAAATTTTGAAGTGAGCAACTAGGACCCGACCTCTCAAATCCAAGATTCCATCTCTCTTCCTCTCTTTCCAGACTTCCTCTTCTCTCTTCAGTGTTCTCCAACACGGCAACATTTCGACCCCGAGTGATCGAGTCCCGTCGTCCCGACTTCCAGAATCTCGGCTGTAGGGCAGCAGCGGGCCAGCTGGTGCTTTTCCTTTCCAGTCCGACCGCCAGGCTGCAGCGACGCAGCTCCTCCTACACTCGATCTCGGCTCTAGCCTCTCCCAATATCCCTTTTGGCTCTTCAGACTTCAGCTTCTTTATCTCCTCTGGACCTCTGGTAAAACCTAACTAACCCCCAATTTTTTTTAAAAATCATAACCCTAATTTTTTGTTGTTTAATTTTTTTGATCTTAATTCATTTTTTCTTGTGTATTGCTGTTAGTAGTTCCCATTAGTAGTTAGAATTCTATCCTGGATGACTTTATAATATATTGTGATAGTTATATGTTAATGTATGTTGCAAAGGTCCATTTCATTCCCATAATCAGATGGTATTCTTATATGCAATATCTTCTTTCTAACGTATGATTTTTACCCGCTTATGCTTTCCAGCATCTTACAAATATTTGTTCGTTTTAATAGATTGGAGACTCCATGTGTCAAACTTTTAAGCATCATATTGGTCATCTCTGTTGGGGTTATTTTAACAAATATTTTCTTATATGACAACATCTAGTTTGTGTTTGAAAATTTCTTATTGTAAAGATATTTGTGTTGCTTGATAGTGTAATATGTCTAAGAATTTAGATCTACACTAATTGTATGGTCTGGCTTTCAAAAATTTTGTTTTAATTATGTCTGCTAATTAAAGAGTTCTTTGTTGCATATCAAGTCTCTATAAGTCATAATAAGTCTCAAATTTCTTTAGAACTAACACAGATTTAGAAAGTAAAAAATGTGCTAACCAGCACTTTTGTTATTAAAAGTTTTTCTACGTGTCTATGACACTTGATGCACCCCTAACTGGTTCAAAAGAATTAACATGTGTGGTTATTAAATGGTTCAATAAAAGATTATAAGTCAAACTAGCAAGTTGTTTCTAAGTGGAGCACCCTTTCTTAAGTTTATTGTCTATGATAGATTTCGATGTTAGAAATATTGTCGTTTTCTTATTGAAAAATTTCTGAATACAAAAATAAAATTAGACTGATGTTACCGGCCTCTGGGGAAGTCGTGCACGAAGCACTGCCCTAAGAGTTGATTTGGGATCTGTGTGCAGACGTTCCCGAAGCTCCTAGTGGTAAAATCCCGCAATACCGGTATCTCGTCGCCGCACACGACTCGGAGAGAACGATCAGGACTTAGCTATGCCCAAAGCTCGGAGAGAACGAAGATTTGACAGAATCGAAGTTTGGCAGCAAAAGTTTAGAGATAAAATTTTGGATGGGATTTTACAAAGAAATCAGTCCAATATATAATACTCATAATATGTAACGGTCTGATTTTGTTCAGCCGTTACACAGGAGGAGAGAATGAACCTGGGCACAAAGAAAAATAACGGTTCAAAACAATTCGTAACTGACAAAATTAATTTCCAACGTTCAGAAAAATAAATAAAAAAATAAAGAGGAGCAAAAAAAATTTTAGGGTCCCAGTCCGAACCCGAAGAGAAAATCGAATCGGCATTCGGCTCGCACAGTTGTGGACGGCGCGCGCGTGTGTCCCAAGGGGTTCTTCACACAACAACTTAAGAGAGCAAAGAAGAGAAACTAATATATGTACACAAGAAAGCTTTGGCCCATCCGATGTGGGACTAAAGAAAGGAAGAGGAAACTTGAGCTTTTGAAAGCAAAGTAAAACCAACATTCGAATCATCGAATTTACAAAAATAACTTTGTCGAATTTTTGACATAAATTTTTAGAATATTAAGTAACTATTAGCTAGTCCACCCTATAACGAAATCTTGCCTCCGGCCCTGCCTATGAATGAAACCTGTCGTTATCTAATTACGTTGGTCTTTGTTTCTCTTCCATTAGCAGCGGCTATCTTTGTCAAACTTATTAATTGACACGCTGTGTATGTTCCTTTGGCTGTTGTCTCTCCAGAACAAGCGCGCATTATTACTGCATGGCCTTTTGTCGTTGCATGCAAAGAGGTTGGAAAACAGCACTAGAAGTCTTCTCGCAGTTCAAAATTTCTTGATTTAGCCAATAATTATTCTATTCGTCATCCAACAGCTAACCATACAAATTTTAATCAAAAAACTAATTACTTTTAATTTTAATATTAATAAAAAAAAATTAAATTTTAATATTAATATTTTTGTTCAGTGATGGTCCAAGTGCATGCATGTCATTTGTATTGATATATGTTGTAAATAAACGGAGGTGATGTCACTAGGAATAATTGGTTCGCATGAACCAAAATATAAAGGTAATATATCGCCAATTGTTTCTCTATGGACCATGGTGGAAAATTGCAAGTAGACATTTATTAAGATGTGATTAGAGTTTAAGAAATGACCACAAGATTGAAGTCTTCTTATATGGTTCCTACTTCATATATTTTGTCCTCGCACTCGTTAACACTGCTATTGGTGAACAAAGAGAGATTCCATTAGGTGAATAGGAAGTATAGTTCTCGGTGTTGTTCATGTAATAGGAGGAAACCTTCACGAGATTTTGACAATTTAACAACAGTCATTGACGGAGCTACAGAGTAATGAACCTAGTTTTGGATCGATATTACTCTACATCGAGAACAACAGTCATTGACGGAGCTACATAAAACACGATGGGGTCCACCTTCTCCGCGGTGGACACTAATGTGTTCTGTATTGTAAGTAGAAATTTTTTAAATGACTTAAAGTCTGTTTCCATAACTTAAAAAGAAGAAGAAGATCGTTTCCATAGATTTCAAGAAAAAGAAGATAACGTTCCCACAAAGTAAAATATCTAGCTCTGTTCCTGACAACAACAAAGTGTTGGGAGTGAAACACGAAAGTCATTACCCTAAATCAAGACGCTATAAGAGAATCGAAAAAAATAACAAGAAAACACAAATTGTCAAAATCACAAAAAGCCAAATGCAGACACAAGTGATTTTAAGTAAAAAAAAAAATTCAGATGAAAAAAAAAAACGGAACGATCGAAGTTTAACCCTGAAAAGTGTTAGATTTAATCCTGTTGAGGAGGTTGAAGCGGTTGCTATTTGGATTTCAACAAATCCCTAGTCTTTAGGAATTCGGTTTGTTCTACGCGATTATTTATTTTGATTTGTTAGTTAGAAAATCGTTAGAGGGTGCTATCTTTTAGAGTTGTAAATGACTATTTAAAGGCCAAGTTGAGGTTGAACATAAAACAGATTATTCATTCCAAGAATAAAATACTCCTCTCATCTTACATTTGGTATCAGAGTTATGGCAACCAACGACGACCAAAGCCCCACAACGTCGACATCTATGAAGGAGACGTCATTCACCTTCAAGTACCCCATGCTGACACGGACCAACTACGCGGATTGGGCTCTCTTAATGAGAGTCAATATGCAGGCGCAAGGCCTGTGGGAGGCGATCGAACCCGGGAAAGCCGACTACCGCGACGACAGGATGGCCCTGTCCGTCATACTCCGTGCCGTGCCGCCAGAGATGCTGCGGACACTGGCAGTAAAAGACACTGCCAAGGAAGCATGGGACGCTGTGAAGATGATGCGGATGGGGGTCGAGCGCGTGCGCGAGGCCAAGGCGCAGAAATTGCGCGCTGACTTCGAATCAATGAAGTTCAAGGACGGCGAGTCTGTCGAGGACTTCGCGATGCGGCTCACGGGATTCGTCAGCGACCTGCAACTACTCGGCGACGAAATGGACGACGAGAAGGTAGTTAAAAAATTCCTTCGAGTCGTTCCATCCAGGTACACGCAAGTCGCCATCGCCATTGAGACTTTAGTGGATCTCAAGACTCTGTCAATTGAAGAGCTTACCGGTCGTCTTCTAGCCGTCGAGGAGCGGTACGATCTTGGCAGCAACTCCGGCGACACAAGTAGCCGCCTTCTCCTCTCCGAAGAGGAGTGGCTCGCTCGCACGAAGCAGAGGAAGGAAGGCGACGCCTACTCTGACGGTGGCAAAAGTTATGGTCGTGGGCGCGGCAAGCCAAGAGGTCGTGGCCGCGGCAACACGAACTACGGCAACGGTAACGGCAACGCGTCCGGTGGCACGCGCGACAAGAAGGGTAAGTGCCACAATTGTGGCATCTACGACCACTGGGCGAAGGACTGCCGCAAGCCGAAGCGCGATGAGCGTGCCAATCTGACGCAAGTCGATGACGATGAGCCCGCACTGCTGATGGCGCAGGAGTACACGCTCGCCGAGACCACCGTGGGCACGACCAACAACGTCGTACTCGACGAGGTGCACGCTCAGGTGCATCTGGGCCGTGAGGACGACCACCACGGCGAAGCATGGTACCTCGACATCGGTGCCAGCAACCACATGACTGGCTGCAAGGAGGTCTTCGACGAGCTGGACACTGGAGTCACGGGCTCCATTAAGTTTGGGGACGGATCCGTCGTCGACATCCGAGGGCGTGGCACGGTGATGTTTACGTGCCAGAATGACGAGCATCGCGCCCTCACCGGCGTCTATTTTATCCCGAAGCTACGAAGCAATATCATCAGCCTTAGGCAGCTCGATGAGAACGGCTGCCAAGTCTTGATCGAAGGCAGCGTGCTCTCGATTCGAGATCGTCAACAATGCCTCCTCGCCAAGGTAAAACGTGCCCAAAATCGACTGTACATTCTATCTCTTGATATTGTACAACCAGTGTGTTTAGCCGCACGACTCAATGACGATGCATGGCGGTGGCATGCACGGTTTGGCCATCTCAACTTCGAAGCACTCAGGAAGTTAGCTCGCTGCAACATGGTGCACGGGCTACCACAGATCGAACACGTCAATCAAATCTGCGATAGTTGTCTTGTCGGAAAGCAGCGCCGCAAGCCATTTCCGCAGGAGACCAAGTACCGTGCTGACAACCTGCTAGATCTTGTTCACGGTGATATCTGCGGGCCGATCACACCGGTGACACCTGGTGGTAAGCGCTACTTCTTGCTCCTCGTCGACGATTTCAGTCGCTACATGTGGTTGACGCTACTTGGTTCAAAGGATGAAGCGCCGACAGCCATCAAACGCTTTCAAGCCCATGTCGAGGTGGAGACAGGGCGCAAACTGCGCACGCTCCGTACTGATCGTGGGGGCGAGTTCACATCTGTAGCATTTGGTGAGTATTGCGCGAGTCTCGGCATCATACGACAACTCACAGCACCGTACTCACCACAGCAAAACGGCGTCGTCGAGCGCCGGAACCAGACGGTCGTCGCGATGGCGCGTAGTCTTCTGAAGGCAAAGGATATGCCCGGGAAGTTCTGGGGCGAGGCGGTCACGACGGCTGTCTACATCCTTAATCGCTCGCCGACACGGAGCGTCGATGGCAAGACGCCGTACGAGGCATGGCACGGACACAAGCCAAGCGTGCACTTACTTCGCACCTTCGGTTGTGTAGCACACGTCAAGGTGGTCAAGCCGAACTTACAGAAGCTAGAAGATCGCAGCAAGCACATGGTCTTCATCGGCTACGAGCCCGGCACCAAGGCGTACTGGGTATACGACCCAGCCAGCAAGCGCGTGCACGTCACACGCGACGTTGTCTTTGATGAGGAAGCCAAGTGGGACTGGGGCGTGCAAGACAACGTAGGTGAGACATTTACTGTTGAGTATACTATACCACATGTTGAACACGCAGGCACGCCGGTGCACGGGGGTGGCGATCCATCAACACCAGTGGCACCCAGTCCAGGGCCGTTGACGCCGACATCCGGGGCAGAAACATCCGACTCGGTAGTACAACGTGGAGTGGAATTTGTCTCGCCACCCACCAATGCCTCGGCCATGCTCGACACCGATGACGACGGGCCACGCAGGTACAGGACCTTGGCCAGCTTGCTTGACACGACCATCGTCCGCGAGCTCGATGTCGACGAGCTGCTCCTCATGGTTGACGAGGAACCTGCCACTTTCTTTGAAGCCGAGAAACACCGATGTTGGCGCCAAGCGATGCTCGAGGAGATGAGCTCCATTGAGGAGAACCGTACATGGCACCTGGTAGACCTCCCACCCGGCCACCGTCCGATCGGTTTGAGGTGGGTCTACAAGATCAAGAAGGACGAGCACGGCGCCGTCCTCAAGCACAAGGCGCGACTCGTGGCAAAAGGCTATGTGCAAAGGCAAGGAGTGGACTTCGAGGAAGTGTTCGCGCCGGTTGCTCGCCTCGAGTCCGTCCGTTTATTGATCGCACTCGCCGCGCATGAGAGGTGGACGGTGCACCACATGGACGTGAAGACGGCGTTCCTCAACGGCGACCTCAAGGAGGAGGTATACGTCGCCCAACCTCCTGGCTTCTCTATCGAAGGACAGGAGCACAAAGTACTGAAACTTGACCAGGCACTGTACGGGCTGCGGCAAGCACCGAGGGCTTGGAACACCAAGCTTGACAGTTGCCTACTGTCACTTGGTTTCCACCGGAGTGCACAGGAGCACGCTGTGTATACACGCGGTAAAGGTCCAACTCGCCTACTTGTGGGTTTGTACGTCGACGATCTCATCATCACCGGAACAGACCCACAAGATATTGCCAAGTTCAAGGAGGAGATGAAGGCCTTGTTCAAAATGAGTGACTTGGGATTGCTCACTTTCTACCTCGGCATCAAGGTGCAGCAGTCCAATGGCTTCATCACCCTCAGTCAGGAGGCGTATGCGCTCAAAATCTTGGAGAAGAGTGGCATGGTGGATTGTAACCCGTGCCACATCCTTTTGGAACCGAGGTTCAAGCTAAGCAAGGTAAGCTCAGCCCCTCCGACTGACGCCACATCCTACAGGAGCATCGTCGGGAGTCTCCGGTACTTGGTGCACACGCGCCCAGACATCTCGTACGCGGTGGGCTACGTGAGTCGGTTCATGGAGAACCCGATAACCGAACACCTTACTGCCGTCAAGCGCATCCTTCGCTACGTCCCCGGCACACGTCACTTTGGTTGTCTCTACGCAAAGAAGGTGGAGGAACCACGGCTGATCGGCTACAGCGACAGTGACATGGCAGGTGACATCGACACCCGCAAGAGCACCACTGGCGTGTTATTTTTCCTCGGTCGTAGCCTCATTAGCTGGCAATCTCAGAAGCAGAAGGTCGTGGCATTGTCAACCTGCGAGGCCGAGTACATTATCGCGACAACGGCGGTATGCCAAGGCATTTGGCTTACAAAACTCCTTGGTGACTTGAAGAACAAGGAGACCGGTAGCGTCATGCTCAAGGTAGACAACAAGTCCGCCATTTCCCTCAGCAAGAATCCCATCTTCCATGACCGAAGCAAACATATTGATACAAGGTATCATTTCATTCGGGAGTGTGTCGAGAGAGGGAAGGTTGAGGTCGAGTACATCAACACTGAAGAGCAGCTTGCAGACATTCTTACCAAGGCACTCGGGCGAGCCAGGTTCATTGAGATAAGACAGAAGATTGGCGTCATAGAGGTGAATCTCATGCAACAGGCTTAGGGGGTGAATTATTAGATTTAATCCTATTGAGGAGGTTGAAGCGGTTGCTATTTGGATTTCAACAAATTCCTAGTCTTTAGGAATTCGGTTTGCTCTACGCGGTTATTTGTTTTGATTTGTTAGTTAGAAAATCGTTAGAGGGTGCTATCTTTTAGAGTTGTAAATGACTATTTAAAGGCCAAGTTGAGGTTGAACATAACACAGATTATTCATTCCAAGAATAAAATACTCCTCTCATCTTACAAAAAGCCTCCACTATTGCAATAAAGAGTATACAAACTCTTTACAGACTTTTCACTGATTCAAAACGAATCACCATAACTACTTGAAGAAAAACCTTGATTACAGACTCACGAAAAATGAAGACGATTACAAAGATTACCCAAATCGATCTCCTCTTCGAAGTAGCTATCAATCTCCATTCTTTCTTTCTCTCTCCAAAAGTTGCCACTTTTTTACATATATTATGATTAGGAAATACCTATATATAATCCCATCAATACTGCAATCAATCTGGACCATTAGATATGATCCAACAGTATATAAACCACCCTAGAACTCGCACAGCCCCGACCGAACCGACTAGGTGGAGGAGCTCGTTATACCGACGATTCGTCTACGGTACTCAAACTTTTTCCTTGGTCGAAACTTCGTGAGCATATCCACTCCATTATCATCAGAATGAACCTTCTCAAGCGTCACATCTTTCGCCTCAAGCACATCCCACATATAATGATACTGAGTCGCTATATGCTTGGACGGACAATAAAATATCAGGTTCTTTCCAAGATGGATAGCACTCTCGCTGTCGTAAAGCAAAATGTACTGCTTGCTGAAGTCCCATTTCCTGCAGAAACTTATTCATCCACAACAGCTTCTTGCAAGCCTTCATCACCTCAATGTACTCTGCCTCTATCGTAGATAATGCAACATACTTCTGTAATCGCAACTGCCACAATACCTCTTGTAGTGCCCCGTTTCGACCGGGAGATGCATATGTAATGAGCTTGTGGCTAGTCTGACTCAGTCTGAACTTTATATCGAATACCCTTCGATATCGAATCGATTCAGATGAATGCTATGAGAACCTTTCCAACTAATGGATTGGCTTTTGTTGGAATAAGTCCTAGATGCACATCTTGGTGAGTGATCTCTATATAAGAGTCCCTTCAATGGGACCGGTTCGCTATATTTTTTCCTTGAACGTTTTAACGTGCTTTTGCATCTATGTCTGCATTCACTTATGAGAATTTTAAGGAAGGATAGAAGAAGGAATCTACACGATATTTGTGATATTGCAGGAACGCGTGTAATTGACGTCTGATCGTTGTGAAGCGGGTCTCCTACTCTCGACATATTCTCTATTCGGTGGTTGGTTCAAACCCATCTTTTCTACTACTTCATGTAAATAATTTTTTACTGCCTCAAAATGTTCCTATCGATGATGTCCGGTTGAACGTAACTAGAAAATGGTAGCCACAATGCATGCTTACCATTAAGATTAGAACATGAGATAACTGTAATCATCGAGCGCATCTATGCACGAGACCTATAACACAAGCTTCGTATGCGAAGCGAGCAGTTGTGGTTCAAGACCATGAAATTGTCGAAAAGGGATGCGATATCCAAAACATTGGTAGCATGATGCCTCAAAACTATTTGGTACCTACGGGTTGCCAAATCGAAACATATGACTTTAAAAAAATATGAACTGTTGCATGAGTATATAGATATTGCTTCTTACTTCTGTTTCATATCATGCATATGTTTGATAGTTAAATTATTCACACATTTGTATGGTCATTGACAACATGTGCACAAGGTTTGACTTTTCTCGAAACAGTATCCGTGACAGTGGAACCGAATCTACATAGGGGGAAATTATTCAGAACGTGCGTTGACGTGAGGCATTGTGGGACCTCTAGTAGGGCTTGCAACCCAGACTGATAGGGTTGTGCCGTAATGCCATGTGATAGTCCTTCATGGTATTGATTATCACCAGTGACCATATATAAATAGGACACATGCTAACATATTGTCATACATGGGCAGTAAGTATTATCTCTATTTCTATACCATGGATGAGAAAATTGGTTGGGTTAGTTATCACGTTAAGTGATATGATTCAATGTTATTGCTTTCAAATATGCTTATGATATGAACTGCAATTCACTATAGTTCCTAATAGCAATATCACTTTGAATGTATGTTTTTCCTTAATAAGTAGTGTCAATTTAGGTGAATGGGTTCGTACACCTCACCAGTGTAATCTGTACTGATCCCAAACTCCTCAGGTGTCGTGATCGTTGAAGATGCACGGTACTAAGCTAAAGTTGAAGTTCAGAGAGGCTACTTGAAGCTCTTCCTATTTTGAAGTATAGTTAAAGCCGGTTTATTTTGGAGGTATTTTGGTGTCAATCTATACGATGGTGTAATGTATGGGACGACAAGTATTATTTTATGGTAGCTTGTTAGTCTTTTTTGTTATTTCAGAGAATGTAGTCGAGACGTTATATCAAATGTATTCAATATCAATATAATTTCTTAGTGCAAGTTATTAATAAAAAAGCTGTTTTCTTCCTATATTATGTGTCCAACTTCCCGGTGCAATGTAATTTATACTCTGTGTTCAAAAAAATTATTAACTGCACGTTCTTTCCTTGTGCGATACGCAACTAAGGTACGTAAGGCATCACGCCCGAGGGATGACTATCAACTCTGCGGAGTCGGGGCTTGACACCGCTCCACCTACAAATATCATCACATAGCCTAAACTCGATCTCCTCGTGTCTATATCTCCAACCATATCAGCGTCAGTATATCCGACCATCTTTGGCTCGTCACCACAAAATAAAAGCTTCATAGTGCCCTGAAGGTATCGTAGGATCCACTTAACCGTACTCCAATGTACCCTCCCTAGGTTGGAAAGATACCTGCTAACCATGTCAACTGCGTGAACAATGTCTGGCCTTGTACACACTATAGCATACATAAGACTCCCTACAGCTGAAGCATATTGAACCCATTTCATATCTTTCTTTTTGTCCTCGGTAGATGGACATTGCTTCGCAGTGAACTTAAAGTAAGCTACAAGGGGGTTGCTCACTTTTTTTAACTCGTCCATCACGAAATGCTGAAGTACCTGGTCAATATAGTCCATCCCAAGATTAGTCTTTACTGTGCCAAAATCCTTCATAGAGAAGGTCGCGACCAGTTGGCACTTCAACTCTGCTATCCTGGTGGCATTCCGACCCACCAATATCAAATCATCCACATAAAGCAACAGTATGATAAAATCATCCACGAAAAATACGTCACGGATACAAAGTGGTCCGAAGTCATACGTGCATAAGCATGCTCCCCCATAAACGACTCAAACGTCCTGTAGCAGCCTCATTTTCTTCAGGAACTGCATCATTGGCATGCTCATCCTCCTGAGGGTCAACCTGACCATCATCAGCAGACTGATGATCAAGGTTGGAAAAAACTCCACATAATGGCTCTACCATAAATAGATCCTCTGCCGTGTCCTCCTAAAATGGCTAGAAGCAAAATGACTCTACCTCAGGCAATTCCTCAGCCGCAAAAGGCATCTCAAAATTCTGACGGTTGGTCATGGTCTTATCCTCAACGAATACCATATTTCTCCTTCTATAGACCTTTATTTCCACTAGGTCATAGAGTCTATAGCCAAATGCATCCGGACCATAGTCGACAAAGATGCACTACCTTATCTTCGGCTTAAGTTTATATCTCTCGTCCTTCGGTACATGTACGAAGGCCTTAAAATCAAACACTCAAAAATGACTGTATGATGACTCAATGTCGTATCATACTCTATCAGGCACATCACCCTATAAATGAGCACTAAGAGACAAATTAATAACATAAGCAACATTATTGAGAGCCGCACCCTAATAACTACCCAGTAAGTTTGCTTCTAATAGCAAATATCGTACCCTCTCCATCAATATCATATTCTTGCACTCTGCTACACCATTGAGATGAGGTATCTTTAGCGGAGTCTTCTGGTGTCGAATCCCTTGCTCTTTTTAATATGCATCAAAAGGACCAACGTATTCGTTGTTATTATCAGACCGAACACACTTTAACTTATTGTCCATCTTGCTTTCAACAGAGGGTTGAAACTCTTTGAAAGTGGTAGCACTTGATCCTTCGTCTTTAAAGGATAGACCAAAACTTTTTTGGAATAGTCATCAATAAAAGTCACAAAAGAAGAAGCACCACCAATAGATTTTACCTTCATAGACCACAGACATCCAGTGAACCAACTTGAATAATCCTGGCTTCCTTAAAGTTGGTTGACTTTGAAATTTTACCCTATTTTCTTCTCCACCAAACAGAGTGTGCATTTCTCTTATTTTGTAGACATGAGCCCCAAAATCACTTTTATTTTCAACAAGTATCTCATCCCTTTCTTATTGATATGGCTAAGTCACTTGTGTCACAACTCGGTAAACGTATCACTAACTGCGTTCACTTTTTGTTCCCTATATTTGCTCCCTTCAATATAGTAGAGATCAGAACTCTTTTTTCCTCTGGAAATTACCATAAAATACTTGTTCCCCATATTTGCTCCCTTCTAATGACCTTTCCCAAAGAGATTGAAGAATCTCTCTTCATCCAATATTTCAACCGATACCAGATTAAAACGGATATCGGGGATATGATGAACATATTTGAGAATAAAAATTGTACTTGTCTTAGTTCTCAAATGCACATCTCTAATAGTAATAGCTTTTGACACATCTTCATTGCCCATCTTCAATACTCTATAATCTCCTGATGTATAAGTGGCAAATAATGCTTTGTTGTGAGATATGTGTGTGAGACTCGTCTAACTGTTCTAGTATACATACCCGATATACGCATATTATATATGTATAGCTTGCTTCTTATTTAATTGCTTACATTATACTTTATGTCATTCATGTATTATTTATGTTTTTTTTGTAAGTTTCTCTTAGTTGCATGCTTTAGACCGTTGGTCTCTTAGTTTTCTTGGTGAATGGCTGTGATAAACCCGGGTGAGAGGTATGGATTATGATCCAATGGCCTAAAATCAATCCCTTGGCTATATAAGCAATCACATTCTCTTTTCTCCACTATTCTTTCATTTTATTTCTCTTTCCTTCTTCATTTTTTCCCCAACAGAGAGCAGCAGCGAAGCTTGGCCTTGGCCGTGGGTGACCTTGGTAGTGTTGATATTAGGCTAGAACTTGAACGTAGGCAAGTACATCTTACCAACCGAAGGAACAACCTTGGATCTTGCTTTGATTCTTAGTATAACATATTTTTATCATTTGATCGATTTTATTTTTGGGTAACACTTAGAACTTGTCTCATTGATGATTTTGTTTTCCTTGAATTGGATTGCTCATGAAGCATGGGAATAGCAAGTTAGAGAATGCAAAGTTGGCCTGAGAATAAATACAAAAAGTACGCAGGGAATCCTAGTCGCATAAGCGAAGTTCTAGTGAGCGCACTTGTGTGTGTTTCAAAAAATTCCTTAGATAGTGCGCTAAGATATGTTAAGTACTCTGGGCGCACTTATCTACTCTTACGTACATTTTGTACTATGACAATTCCTTCAAAACTACGCCAATCCTACTTTGCGCACTTTTAAATGGGTCTGCAAGTCATCAAGAATGTACGCCACAGTTTAAAAGGCTAAGTTGGCGCACTTTGTAGATATTGCAGATTTGGCGCACATTGGTGAACTATCCTTACCGGCGCACTTTGTCCTTTCTGGAGAATGGCGTACTTTGCTGTGCGGTGCACTATGTGACATTCTCCAAAGATGACGCACTTTGTACCCCTTTATAATTACTTAATGACTAAGCAAGGACTTCTGACCATTCTCGAGAATTGTGTTCTCGATTGTAGGGTCGTCTCGACTGCTGTACCATGTCTTAGAAGTTGTGTTTTGTCTTTTAGTAGATATTTTTATGCTTGTTTGTGCGCCAAACCTCACTACTGGCATACTTGGTAAAAGTGTGCCAAGTTTAGAGCCTGGGTACTTCCATTTGTGCGCCAATAATAGATTTATGCACCAAAATCCTGGTTCGCGCACTTCTATCATCGTGCGCCAAGGTCCTAGAAGTGCGCTTTAGTATGATTTGTGCGCCATCTTTGCTCGAAGCACTTTTGTATCAAAGTACGCCAGAACTATCTGAATTAGTGATTTGTGCGCAAAAATTCTTTTTTGGCTATTTTTGCGGCAAAACTCTTTTTTGGCCATTTATGCACCAAAACTATTTCTTGGTCATTTATGCGCCAATACCTATTTTGGCCATTTGTGCGCTGTAGAAGCATGAAAAATACGCCAGATGACTATACACGGCATATTGGTGCAGAGCAGCGTAAGCAGAGGCCTTCAGAGCCATCAAGCGTGCAACAGAGCTCTTTCCGTTAAAACGCAGCATGAAATATGAAAGCTCAAAGGACCATCCGCGTAAGGCAGTAAGTCCAAGCCGCTTCAGCGTAAACAGGGTGCGCCATTGTCTCTAGGGCGTAAAACTCATCCTCTTTCAGACGCAGCATTGAGGTGTACAAGAGACGCTTCGTATTCTCCGAAGTGAACCTGTCAGACCCTGCAATGAAGATCCTGTAATAAACCTGACGTCTGGACTTCTGACAAAGGGATACGGCTCGACTACCCAGACGACGGCTATAATGATGGCACAGCACTGCGACCCAGGCTGTCAAATACCGCTATCCCCTTTGCGTAAATTGCTTTTACAAGCACGAAGGGATACGCTGCCTTGTTTTGCATAGGCAGACACGAGCTGTTTATGTTCTGCAGTAGAAAAACTGCCTGCCACATCAAAAGCTTCACTCCGTACGGGGTCGAGGCACGTCTCTACGTCTAATGCACAGAGCGGTGACAGTTTCTCAAGGCACGTCTCTGCGACTGATGCACAGAAGGGGTTGCAGACCTTCAAAGACACGCCTCCATATTTAATGCACAGGATGGTGGCAAATCTTGGCATTTAATGCAAGAGATTTGATTATATCTTCAAAAGCCGTAATTCCGGCTAAGACGTCCCCATCAGCACTCTGGCACGGTACGCAGCGGCTTCTACGCCCATCCAGCTCTTACGCCTGCTCGGCCTCTATGACCACTCGGCTTCTACGCCTACTCGGCTTCTACGCCTGCTCGACTTCAACGCCCATTCGGCTTCCACGCCTGCTCGGCCTCTATGACCACTCAGCTTCTACGCCTGCTCGGCCTCTATGACCACTCGGCTTCTACGCCTATTCGGCCTCTATGACCACTCGGCTTCTATGCCGGTTTGATAACTATTTGGCTTCTATGCCATGGTGACAGACACTTGGCTTCTATGCCAACCTCTTCTACACAATGGATACCTACCTACATGGCTTCTATGCCGTGATCTTTGTAGCAATTGTACGCATTTTGTCCCTTAGTTGGACCCGCGTCACACGCTTATTCAAAGGATCATCTATACGCAGGCATTGGTTACTTTAACCGTTGTGTAAAAGGGTGCTGTACTTTTCACTCCTCGATTTCTACACCGACGGAGTGGTCACTGTCACTAAAACTCTATAAATAGAGACCTCTATCAATAAGAAAAAAGGTCAAAAAATTGGTCAAGAAACCAATATCAGATCCAGGGTCGAAAGATTGGAAGGTCGGAAAATTGGTCAAGAAACCAATAGCAGATCCAAGGTCGAACTTCCAAGAAAGATTGAACCAGAGGTCAAGAGAGAGAGAGAGAGAGAGAGAGAGAGAGAATCCGGAGCTCAGGTAGAGAGTAGGGATCGACGACTTTGGCATCGTGCATCCACCCTCTTTTGCAACCTTCGAAGCTGCTTCCTGTCTTCTACGGTATTTCTTCAACATCGTGTGGTCCAAGGGCTAAAGTGATCGACTGCAGATCAGACACCTAGAGCAATATTTACCCAGATTAAATAAATTATACTCCCATATTCTCATATAGGATCAAATTGTACAAGTTTGTTTGTAAACCAAAGAAGGCGGGTTTCGTATAAACCCCATCCTGAATACATTTTTTATTTTTTCGTTTAATACCACAAACAAGATGGCGACTCTGCTGGGAACATCTTTCTCTTCTGATGAGGAAGCAATTGCTCAACACGATGCGGTATCTATAGGAACCGTGAAGAAGACACTGGTCGTCCAATTCGACCAGTCTGCCTACGAAGACATGCTTCGAACCGGGGGTAGCTCTCACCCTCTCTCCATCCAAGACAACAGGAAGCTGCGCAAGGTCTGGATTCCCAAGACATCCTCTACCATTCCTGTGGACTCTCCGATCTCTCCGACCAATGAGGTTGTAGCATTGCTCCCTCCGTGCCCTGCACGTAAAATTCAGTCTCCCGCTACGCGCGGTACAGACAAAACTTCGGACAAAGCCTCAGCGCTAACCCAGAAGTATCCACTGCGCTCTACGCATAGGAACCAGTCTCCCGCTACGTGGAGTACAGACGAAACTTCGGACAAAGCCTCAGCGCTAACCCAAAAGTATCCACTGCGCTATACATGTAGAAACCAGTCTCCCGTTACGCGCGGTACAGACCAAACTTCTGATGATGCCTCAGCGCCAAATCGGAAGTATAAATCACTCTCCATGCGCAAGACAACATCTGACCTCTACGGGGAACCAGATGAGCGCTGTAATTTCTGCAAGGGGAAGCAAGCGGCAGAGTACTCAACTTCTCGGCCGTTACGCCAGCGAAGAAGCAATCTGCCTACCCTCTGGATTACGCGGGAAGCCGACGGCCGACTGAGGACCTCTTCAACTTTACGCCAGTCTGAGCAAATCTCCAAATTATGCCAAGCGAAGTCCCACGACGTAAAGCAAGCTCAGGTTGCGGGAAGGCACCCTCCCCGGGAATTATCTGCCACCCAGATGGCCAACCTGTTGTACACAGGTGGCGTAGGAAAAACCATGGTGCCCAATCTCCGCATGCCTACTGGTGGGAACAGAAGGAACAAGCCGTCGTCTTCTTCCTCCACTCCTCCTGACCTGCGGGATTATCTAATCCAGAGACGCAAAAACAAGAGTCATAAATGGACTTCAGTTCCCCTAACAGTCAAACGCGGGGAGATCATATAGGAAGATACGTCAACGTCTAATATCGTCATAATAGGTGGACCACAGGAAGACTCCATCTTTATTATTCCACCAACCCATGACGATCAGCGTCCGATAATCTTCGGTAGCAGGCGGAACACCCCAATCGTACAGGAGGAATCGCGCGAGTCTAAAACTGGCAGGATACAAACCCACAGATATAGCCCACAAGCATTAAATATTATACAAAACATGGGTTACGACTTAAAACTGAAACAAGGTCTCAGCTATGGGAAAGGTAGACGAACGCCGGTGCATAGTAATTCTCACCATCAAAAAGATCATTTCGGGTTGGGATATACTGCGTCTCTCGCGAGACCCAAAATTTTGAAATTCAATCCTGTACAACCAGAGGCAGTTCCTGATAAATCAGTTTCTACGGCCAGAGGCCACGGCATATCTAGGAATAACTTACCTCGACAGAACAAAGTAACGTCCAGGGCCAGGGGTAGAATCCCCTCAAGATCCAAAGATGATGCAACAACGACGATCTCCCCGCAAGACCGTAAAATTCAGGCATCAGGAGCCCGAAGACCAAAAGGAACTTTCTCCTTCAACGAAGACGACATTATTGAAATCTTCGATATGTTAATGAAAGAGCGCAAACTTCAGCTACCCAACATCAGACATCCTGAGAGGGTTGGCAAAGTGGATGACCCAGATTATTGTCTCTTCCACCGGTACACTCATCACCCCATAAAGGCGTGCTATGTGCTAAAAAAGAAAATTCAAGAGATGATCGAGGCCAAGGTCATCACTTTGAATCTGTAAATAAGGGGACGGTCCTTACCAATTGGATTTACATTCTTTTCTTACATAACAATTTGCTCTTTTCAAAAAAAAAAAGTGTACTCAAGGAAGAGTCCCTAAAAAGTCTCTCTAGACAAAGACTGCCATGTCCATATTACCTCTGAGCAGATATGCACTTCCATCCCCGATAGAATTGTATCCCAGAAGTTTGTCATGTTCATATTACCTCTGAACAAACCTTCTTGGTTTCGGCTATCGATTATCACATCGGTTGTCATCTCAACTTAGCGCCCGTACTTAACTCTAAGTACACCAGTGGTGTTAGGTCCACAAAGACTGCCATGTCCATATTACCTCTGAGCAGATATGCACTTCCATCCCCGATAGAATTGCATCCCAGAAGTTTGTCATGTTCATATTACCTCTGAACAAACCTTCGTGGTTTCGGCTATCGATTATCACATCGGTTGTCATCTCAACTTAGCGTCCGTACTTAACTCTAAGTACACCAGTGGTGTTAGGTCGACAAAGACTGCCATGTCCATATTACCTCTGAGCAGATATGCACTTCCATCCCCGATAGAATTGCATCCCAGAAGTTTGTCATGTTCATATTACCTCTGAATAAACCTTCTTGGTTTCGGCTATCGATTATCACATCGGTTGTCATCTCAACTTAGCGCCCGTACTTAACTCTAAGTACACCAGTGTTGTTAGGTCCACAAAGACTGCCATGTCCATATTACCTCTGAGCAGATATGCACTTCCATCCCCGATAGAATTGCATCCCAGAAGTTTGTCATGTTCATATTACCTCTGAACAAATCTTCTTGGTTTTGGCTATCGATTATCACATCGGTTGACATCTCAAACTTGTCGCCCTCCGACTCACCTGATGCTCTCAAGCAAATATTATCAGCAAATATGGTAGTGGTAGATCCCTTTGAAGCAGATGAACAGGATCCTGAGCCGTTTGAGAATGACTCTTAGGCCCAACAAATGGATACGCAGTGGGAATTCTGCTTTGAGCAAAGAGAACCTCCCACTAAAGACGAAGTTATCCAGGTTGATGTTGGGGGTGAACTTTTGCCAAAGCCGATATTTATCAGTAACAATCTTTCCCCAGCTGAACCGGAAGAAGTTATCCAGCTGATAAAAGAATATATCGATGTCTTTGCATAGAATTATGAGGACATGCCGGGCCTTAACCCGAAGGTGGCTACTCATAAACTCAATATATTGACCGACTCAAAGCCTATGAAGCAGCACCAACGCCGGTTCCGCCCGGACATGATGGACGCCATCGAAGCTGAAGTTAAAAAAATGATAGCCTGCAGTTTCATCCGGGAAGAACAACATTCCGACTGGGTCGCCAACGTTGTCCCAGTCATGAAAAAAAAATAGGAAAATACGTATCTGCATCGATTACCGAGATCTGAATGTAGCCTGTCCCAAGGATGAGTTCCCTCTTCCCATCACGGACATCATGATCGACAACACCTGCAATTTTGAACGCATGTCTTTCATGGACAAATTCTCAGGATACAATCAGATCAAGATGCATCCTGAAGACGAGAAGCACACTGCCTTCCGGACCCCGTTGGGAGTATATTGCTATACGGTCATGCCCTTCGGATTGAAGAACGCTGGGGCTACATACCAACGGGCTATGAGTAGCATATTCCATGAGCATTTACGCAAAACGGTAGAATGTTACGTGGACGACATAGCCATCAAGAGCCGCCTCAAAAATGATCACATTCAAGACTTGAAGACGGTATTCGAGTTAATGCGCCAACATCAACTCAAGATGAACCCTACGAAGTCCTTTCTGGGTGTATCTAGTGGCAAATTCCTGGGATTTGTCATTACCGCCAAAGGCATCCAAGTGGACCCTGACAAAGTCCAGGCCATCGTAGAAATGCGACCGCCCCACAATCTGAGGGAACTCCGAGGATTTCAAGGCCGTCTGGCTTATATCCGGAGGTTCATATCCAACCTCACGGGAAGATGTCAGACCTTTTTGCATCTCATGAAGAAAGGTGTATCCTTCGTATGGGACGAAACCTGTCAGCAAGCATTCGGGGATATCAAACGCTACCTCACCAATCTGCCGGTTCTGGTGCCTCCCATCATGGGAAGACCATTCTTGCTGTACGTTCGAGCAATGGATCATTCGCTAGGAGCTCTTCTCGCACAGAAGAACGATGTGGGGCATGAACAAGCTATCTACTACCTCAGCAGGATGATGGTCGGAGCCGAACACCGGTACAACCCAGTGGAGAAAGAATGCTTGGCTCTGATGTTCGCTATCCAGAAGACGCGGCACTATGTCACCGGCCAGACTATACATATCATCTCCAGGATCAACCCTCTTCGAGTACTGATGATCAATCCAAGTGTTCTTAATTCCCGGCTCGCAACTTGGGTGATGCTGTTAACACCATACGACATGGTATACGTCCCGCAGAAGTCCATCAAAGGCCAAGCGCTGGCTGACTTCCTAGCTGCTCATCCGATCCTGGAGGCCTCCAAATTATACGAAGACATTCCCGACGAAGTTGCAGAATATAATTCTGCAATAGAAAGTGACGTATGGCAACTGTTCTTCGACGGCGCCTCCAGGACTGGTCCCCAAGGAAACGTGGTTTCAGGGGTAGGAATCGTCCTGGTCACTCCTGATAAACTCGTCATCTACCGAGCATATTCTCTTAACGAACCATGTTCCAACAATGTGGCAGAATATAACGCTCTGTTAATCAGGCTCCAAGTCGCTAAAGAGCTGGGGGTCGAGTCCCTGGAAGCTTTCGGTGATTCTCTGCTTATCGTCAATCAAGTCAGGGGAATATATGAAGTCCGGAATCCAGACCTCATCCCCTATCACCAAGCAACGGTCGAGATAGCCATGACATTCAAAAGGTTTTTCCTAGAGCATGTACCTCGATCTCAGAATCTGGAAGCTGATGCCCTAGCCAGTCTAGCTACGGATTTAGCCACTCCTATAAAAAGGCAGGATTCGGTAATCCTTCTTAACAGAGATTTATTCTGCGTAAAGAACAACTTTCACATAGAACGCAGCTACGCTGTGAATACGGATCCCCCTAGAAGAGACTGGAGAAGTCCCTTCATGAATTTCGTCGCATACGGAATCTTGCCGGAGGACCCCAAAGAAGCAGTATCCGTCAAAAGACGATCATTACGCTTCTACTTCGACGCATCTTCACAATGCCTATATCGCCGGACCTACGACGGACTGCTATTAAGATGTCTTTCTGACGACGAAGCACAGCAGATTATCCGGGAAGCTCACGACGGCGTATGCGGAGCGCATCAGTCCGGTCCTAAGCTACATGATCGTATCAGGAGAATGAGCTATTACTGGCCCACTATGATCACAAACGCGATCAACTATGCAAGACAATGCAGAGCTTGTCAGGTTCATGCAGACTTCATACATCAACCGTCTGAATATCTACATCCTACGGTTGCATCCTGGCCTTTCGAAGCATGGGGTATGAATATCATTGGTCCTATTCACCCGTCTTCTTCCAGAGGTCACCGGTTCATACTAGCCATCACAGATTACTTCTCCAAATGGGCAGAGGCGATCCCTCTTGCTGAGGTAAAGGCGTCTGACGTAATCAGCTTCATCAAGCATCACGTCATTTATCGCTTTGGGATTCCCCGAAGGATAATCCATGACAATGGGCCTCAGTTCATCAGCCAAGCGTTTCATCGATTTTGCGATAAAAATCGAATACATAATATTGCCTCTACGGCATATTATCCAGCTGCTAATGGTTTGGCAGAAGCTTTCAACAAAACCATTATCAAACTCTTGAAGAAGTTCGTCTCTTCAAACAAAAGAGACTGGAATGAGAAGCTGGGCGAATGTCTCTAGGCATACCGCACAACGGTACGGACACTGACAGGTTGTACCCCATTTTCACTGGTCTACGGGAGCGAAGCAGTTCTTCCTATTGAAATCCAGATCCCGTCGCTCAGGATAGCCGTGACTAATGAGGTGACCCAAGAAAAGAATGACCTGTTAAGGCTTCAAGAGCTAAAAGGATTAGACGAGAAATGCCTCCAAGCTCAACAGCGCATCGCGCTCTACCAAGCATGCATTTCCAGAGATTTCAATTATAAAGTAAAGGAAAGAGTGTTCAAAGTCGGCGAGCTAGTTTTAGCCGTAAGAAGGCCTATGATTTTTACTCACAGGAGTAAAGGCAAATTCTAGCCCAAGTGGAAAGGCCCTTATGTGATCGAGACAACGTTCTCGAACGGCGCTTACAGGTGAGCCCAGCCTAATGGAGACCTGTTAATGGCTCCTATCAACGGTAAATTCCTGAATAGGTACTATGCTTAACCTCCTCTGCTCAAGAGGAATATAGCGAGAATCTCAAAGTCTGACCAAACTACTTCCAGAACAAAACTAGTTAGGTCATATTCTATTATGTCCGTATGACCTCTGAATAGATATGTCCTGCTAAAAGTTTATCGAGAGTCTATCACGTCCATACTACCTCTGATATCACTCTCGCCCAAACCTGTCATTTATATTCCGAAATGATGGGTCCACAAAGTCAGAAAAGATTCGCTTTATTTATTCCCGAAAAGAGCAGAATTATATTGGGGAAGCAAAAAGAAGAAAGGGCACATCATTGTGGGGGAGCGGTCAGATCGCGAATCAGCTTCGCCAGTGTAGGCACCCTCTCGTCCCTGGAAACCAAGGCATCAGCGTGGGCCTATTCCAGCCGTGCCTCGGGATTGTTCGTAAAGGACAGTTCGGCCCTTGCCCGAAGAGAGCCAGCTCGGGCAGCTTCTGCATGCTCCAGGTCCCGTCGCGCTGTGCTCAGTCGACTAGTCGCTACGTCTAGACCTGCCAACGACTGGGAAGCCCACTCCTCTGCCAGAGCGAGTTTCTCCTTTAACTTGCGAACCCTCGCTACATTTCCTTCATGCTCTGATTGGCACTTCGTCTGAAGAGCAAGATCCTCCTCCACGACAGCTTTTCTTTTATCCATCTCCAGCTTATGTGCTTTGATGGAGTTATCTAGGCTCTCCAGCTGTTTGGAAAGCCGTGCAGTCATGAAGTTATATCTGGCCTGGACCTTAGCTTCAAAACTGCCCCGAGTCAGCTGCAAGTATTCGTTAATAAGTTGCTCCAACCTATTAACCATCGCCTCCAGGGCGTCAGCTACCCCAGAATCACCAAACTCCCTGACCGCCCCAATCGAAAACTCGGAAGCCTTCTTCAGACGCTCAAAATCCAGATTCTTTGCCAACATCATGGATATCAGCATTTTTAGACTGGTGTAAAAGAGGCTGGTATACAGCTGGGTCAGCGCAACCAGATCTGGTTGAACGCCAGGAGTGGCCGCGATATTGGCGAGTTCCCCTCCAGGAATGATTGCAGACGAGGTGACCACAGCCGCCGCCTCGACGGGTGGTGCGACCGAAGAAGGTGCGACAACGACGGTCGAAGTCATCGGCATACTCGCAAGAGACAAGGTCACGATAACGGGTTTGTCCTCCTCTAGAGGTGACGAAACTACTCCGGGCGAGCTGGCCCCCGAAGGTATTTCCTTCTCGAAGTCGAACGCCTCCGTATCATCGTCAGGAGCCCGAGCAGAGCCAGAAGGCGCTTCAGCGCTATACTTCCCGTGGACGCCATCCCCTGAGAAGAGGACAAGAAAGTTGATATCAATATGATAGTAATCTTTCTAAGAGGAGACATAAACATGACCTTTACCCGTAGCCAACGACATATATGCCGCGTCTGCAGCCGATGTAGCTATATCACGCCTTAATGACGCAATATGAACTGTCATACCTGGAGAAGGAGGTGGGCCAACCGACATCGCCAGGAGCTCTACCAAGCCTTCACCAAGACGCAGTCGAGGTTCGTCAGCTGGAACCTCGCTGGTCATGCTCACGGACGTGGCAGGAGTTTCATCCGTTGTCGGTCTAGGGAAAGATTCTCCTATTTGTCTCGGTCACGCAGGCGATTTCATTCCACTACCGGAGGCAGTGGCAACAACGACAGCCTCAAGCAGGAGTTCTCCAACACCACCAGCCGAAACTGAGGGTCCCTCTCCGAGAGACGGGGAACCTCCAATCAAAGAGACATCCCCAATATGAGAGACAACAGGTTCCTCTCTAGGAGCCTCAATGCCAGGAATCCGGAGAGGGCGATTAACCATCTTCTTCTTCCTCTTGCGAGGGGAAGTCTGCTTCTAAGCAGGAGCCCTTCGCTTCCCAGAGACCGCCAAAGCCCCCGCAGGTGGAGGCACTTCACACCTCGGCACCAACACCAGAGGCTCATCCGGAGTGACGGACTCCTCACCCTCGTCAGATGAAACCGAGGGGACTTCGATTCTTCCCCCAGGCTTGGGAGAAGGCACCCTAAAGCTTCCACGCATGTCAAAATCGAGATGGAAGGTGTTGATCGCCACGTAAAACTGAGCGTACGAATGGAGGATCCGCAGCTCCGTGGAGAGGGTGACGACCGGCACGGTAAAGACTGCTCCCGTGCAACCCATAATAAAATACCGCCATCCTTTGGCTCCATCAATGAGTCTGCCCCTGGACCTAAAGCTGGTGATGGCATTGCCCACGTGCAGCTGATCGTACCCAAACTGCCTGGCGAATCGACTGGGCAAGTAAGGCTCGAAGAAGCAATGATCTTCGCTTCTGTACAGCAAATGGGAGGGTCTGATGCAGACCAACCAATTAAAAGCTTTCAGAGAAAGATTGGTCTTCTCTCTACCTAAATCCTCAAGCCTAATCCCTGACTGATTACGATGCACAGAGGGGACAGTGCAGAGGAGCTTCCAGCAATGACCGAGGCTCAGCACCAGCCGGCAGTCTAAGACTGTGTTCACGTTCCAGAGGGAGTCCTTGTAGTTCAGCAAGAAACTACCCCCTGCGCTACTACCAGGGCCGGAAGACATCACCTGGGGGTTGTGGAGAATTAACCATCCCATCAAGTACAGGTATGGTAACTCTACCCGAGGAAAGCTATCACGTCGAGCTTCATCGATGAGCAGTCCGTTAGTCATGGCTCTCAGGCCAGCCTGTATACGGTACACCATGGCAGGGAGCAAGTCCAGTCTTGCCCCGAATACCAGACGCACGGCCGGCCACAGGATGTTCGGGTGGATGCAGTCCGCGGACGCGATGCCGGGCACCACTACTCGACGCAGCCATAGGGAGAGAAAACCAGCCAGCCTGGCTTCCTCAGACAAAGGCCTGCGGCAGCGCCTCAAGTAACTATAGGCCTTAGTGCCTTCAGGGTACTTTCCTACCCCGTCATTGAGGAACTGATCTGGAGCTTTAGCCTCCTCCATAAGATCCTCGACGACCTGGGCACTGAGCACGCCCAAACAGTTCACGGGCTCATTCTTGCCCCCCGAAACTTTCTCCGACTTGACGGCCCTGGTCCGCTGGAAGAAGAGGTAGGACATCCACTTAGTGGTGTGAGCCAAATCAGAAGGCTCATTATAAAAAGTAGTGCACGCAAAATAGTGGCACATCAGCTCCTGATACACCTCCACAACCCGAGGGTCCGAGTCCTCCAACTCCCGGTTGGTGGGAACATACTCTTCATACGGGGTATCCCCCATCGGCAGTCTCGAGATCATTGCCATTTCGTGGAGGGCCAACCTCAACTCCCCCAGTGGGGTGGCGAAGGTCCCGGTGAGCAAAATATATCGCTCCATCAGTGCCAGAAACAGGTTAGGGTTGGGAGGCAACCCAACACTCGTCGCGCTCACGGCAGCATACAGTCCTATGACCTCCAGCTCTCTCCAAAAATGCTTCAAAGCCCAGTCAACTAGGCAAGTCCATCGGAGGTTTGCTGGGGTGATCCACCCGTTGCACCGAGGATTCTCCTTGGGGTATACCCCCCCTCGCACCATGAAGTCATTAAAGAAAGTCGACAATTGGACCGGCTGGATCACTGAACTATCTTCACTCGGGACGCTGTCCGGGCACAGTCCCTTGAACAATATCACGACGCCAGAAGGGCGGCTGACAAACGACCCCTGGTCAGCTCCTTTCAGATGAAAGTTCTTCCCCGGCTTGCCATGAAGATCGGGAGTCAGCGTCCACGACATCCTCCTGGGATGTGTGGCATAGAAGAAAGCCAAGATGGGATAATCTCTCGGCATCGTAGGCAGATACAAGACCACACTCTCGGCGAGGAAAATCCAGGGTTCTCTCTTGGGCTTCGTCTAGGACTGTTTGTCTATCATGTCCCCAAAGAGAAAGGCCGACTTGATGTACTGGTCCCCGTCTATGTACGTCAAGGGCTCTCCGTTAATCATGTTCAGCAATGTCCGCTCGCCCTGAGCCGATATCAAGATCCCCCTCCCTTCAGGATACTAGGGTCCGGAGATAGAAAATGTCACGTGCGACAGATCCTCCAGGTAGTTCGAGTGCAGCATCCCGACAGCGGAACCCATCACCTCGGCCAGTGGAGACTCATGCAAGTTAACTGCGAAAGTACAAGGAAAACAAGTCATTACAAATCTTGTAACACAAAGACCAAGAAACGACAGTCTGTGCTTTACGCCAAGACTATACAAAATTTGGTCATTTTACGCCGAAAGTCACATCCTAAAGCGTAATTGGCGGTATACAGTCCGTGCTTTACGCCAGACTGCCAAAATTCTAGTTATTACGCCGGAGGTCCCATCCAAAGCGTAAAACTAAAATTTTATAGTATACACCAAGTTTTTGGCAGTCAGAGCTTTTACGCTCAAAACTGCAAAAACATGGAGTTTTTACGCGGGCACATTAGAAATTTGGGCGTAAAAGATGAAAACATCTTCGTGCGTCATCTTCCTCAAAGAGGCTATCAGCACAGGAGATGACCTAGCGCGGTCACGTTCAACGTGTGCGAAGAATTTTTCATCATTCTTTATCATCCCAAAGGCTATACCTCTAAGGCCGGGTGCGCTACTCGTCGGCAGGATGCTTCGCTCAGAAGGAAGTTCACCTTGCCCGACCGAAGACTCTCTCGCTGGGGTAGAAGAACGAGAAGAAGAGCCTATACTCTTTCCCTTGGTGGAGGGGGTTTGTTTCGGCACCATTTCTGAAAACTCGGAGTGCTCGGAGAAAGAACGAGGGAAAAAACTCAAACAATCGAAGGCTCTCTTTCGCAGAAGACGAATAAAAAGTTTTTTTCTCAAAAGCTTGGGATATATATAGAGTTCGGGTCGACTCCTCGAATCCTCAGACGGGCTCCTCGAAACCCCAACCAAATCTCACAAATTAAATATTTGGTTATGATTGGGTACTACATCAGCCCACTATTCTTGAAAGACGGACAGTCAGTAAATTCGAAGAGTTTTTCGTACAAAAGTAGGTCAGCGGTTCCTATGCTAAAAGAGCTTTCTACGTTCGACAGCAACAGATCTATGGTTTTACGCTCGCAAGCTACAAGTCTATGGTTTTATGCCCGGATGCCTTTGTGCTCGGTAGCTTTTATGCTCGAAAGGCTACAAACCTACGACTTTACGCTCAACAGATACCAAATCGATGATCTCATGCTCGATGGCATTTAGTTTACGCTCGGAGGCAACAGATCCGCAACCTTACGCTCGGAAGATTTCTTTTTCACAGGCTACAAATCTACAGTTCTACGCTAAGGAGCTTTCTACGCTCGACAGCAACAGATCTACGGTTTTACGCTCGCAAGCTATCAGTCTACGGTTTTATGCCTGGATGCCTTTGTGCTCGGTAGCTTTTACGCTCGAGAGGCTACAAACCTACGACTTCACGCTCAGCAGCTCCGAATCTACGATCTCATGCTTGGTGGCTTTCTACGCTCAATAGACTACAAACTCAGGATTCTCAGCTCATTTATACTACGAATCTCTGACTTTCCGCATATCCGAACAGCAAGGCGGTCGATTACAGAAGTTCACACAGAAGATACTCCTTCTTGGCCTCAACATATCCCGAGTACCCGAAGCATACAGAGTTCAAGTATTGAGAAATAACTCTTCTCGGGTCGAATTGGAGGATCATACAGACTCCAGTCTGAATATCTCGTCTATCAAGATGGAAACTCAGTTTGACAACCATTTCTCGATCCCGTTCCAAGGGATTTTTTGAGAAATCATTCTTGAAGACAAAGTCTAAACAAAAATTCTGTTCATCAGAAGTAAAAACAACAGTTCAGAGCTCTACGCGGTTCCTCAGTCCTAGCAGCAGGACAGTTCTAAATGTTCAAAATGCTCAACAGCGTTCTATGGACTATTCGCTATGCATAAAGGACAGGACCTAGCACTCTTTCTATACAGAGTCGGCGTAAAGAATCAGACGTGTCGAAGCTACACATATTCAGACTTCACAGCAACGTATGGCAAAACGATCATATACGGAGAAGGAAGACAATTTTATTAAAAATTAAAGTCATGATTACATATGAGGGAAATCCTGTCTACAAGGGGTTTTTCTCTATTTTTCATGGTTACATATAAGGGAAACTCCGTCTATAAAGGATTTTCCCATCGTCGTCTGAAGATCGCCCAGAAGCTGTTCTGACAGGTTCTCAATGGGCTTCGATTCTTCATCCATCTTCTCCAGCAATCAGTCGGTTGCCGCAAACTGACTGACATAGCAATGATCAATGGCGGGAGAATACAGAGTTGGGGCTTGCATAAATTATGCAGATCATATGCTCCGTGCGTCGTGACAGATTGAGTTGAGATATTTCACCCAACTCAATGCCCGAGGTCAGAGCTAGTTGCTGCTCTCACCCCCGGAGGTAACAGGAGAAGACACCGCTTGCAAGCCGTGTGGTCAAATATGACCCTTCCCCTCTCCCGAAGAACAGCCATGTAAAGTTGCTGATTATCCCGAGCAAGAAAGGCTAAGATATCCTTCCATGATCCATCGTTGCAGTGGACACTTGCTCGAAGATGCCATCTTTTTCGGCTCCTTATATGCTGGAAGAACATGATCTCCTTCTTCCTCAGATCGACCCGACGAACTCCGGCGATCATCTCTGCGTGGTGATAGAAATATGGGGAGAACAGGTTAAACTCCCCCAGCCTTTTTATAGGCGAAAGAGGTCACACCGGTCCCCAATAAATCTACCATAAAGTCAGCATCGACCGTTTCAACACTCCATTCAGAAACATTTTGAGTCACGAGGAGCGGTTCATGCTTCATTCAAAGCGTTCCAAATTCCGAGGAATTTGAAAGCTTTGAAGGGGGTCTTGTAGAAGCATGAAAAATACGCCGGATGACTATACGCGGCATATTGGTGCAGAGCAGCGTAAGCAGAGGCCTTCAGAGCCATTAAACATGCAACAGAGCTCTTTCCGTTAAAACGCAGCATGAAATATGAAAGCTCAAAGGACCATCCGCATAAGGCAGTAAGTCCAAGCCACTTCAGCGTAAACAGGGTGCGCCATCGCCTCCAGGGCATAAAACTCATCCTCTTTCAGACGCATCATTGAGGTGTACAAGAGACGCTTCGTATTCTCCGAAGTGAACCTGTCAGATCCTACAATGAAGATCCTGCAATGAACCTGACGTCTGGACTTCTGACAAAGGGATACGGCTCGACTACCCAGACGACGGCTATAATGATGGCACAGCACTGCGACCCAGGCTGTCAAATACCGCCATCCCCTTTGCGTAAACTGCTTTTACAAGCACGAAGGGATACGCTGCCTTGTTTTACACAGGCAGACACGAGCTGTTTACGTTCTGCAGTAGACAAACCGCCTGCCACATCAAAAGCTGTACTCCGTACGGGGTCGAGGCACGTCTCTACGTCTAATGCACAGAGCGGTGACAGTTTCTTAAGGCACGTCTCTGCGACTGATGCGCAGAAGGGGTTGCAGACCTTCAAAGATACGCCTCCATATTTAATGCACAGGATGGTGGCAAATCTCAGCATTTAATGCAAGAGATTTGATTATATCTTCAAAAGCCGTAATTCTGGCTAAGACGTCCCCATCAACACTCTGGCACGGTACGCAGCGGCTTCTACGCCCATCCAGCTCCTACGCCTGCTCGGCCTCTATGACCACTCGGCTTCTACGCCTACTCGGCTTCTACGCCTGCTCGGCTTCAATGCCAATTCGGCTTCCACGCCTGCTCAGCCTCTATGACCACTCGGCTTCTACGCCTACTAGGCCTCTATGACCACTCGGCTTCTACGCCTGCTCGGCCTCTATGACCACTCGGCTTCTACACCTATTCGACTTTTATGCCTATTCGGCTTCTATGCCAGTTTGATAACTATTTGGCTTCTATGCCATGGTGACAGACACTTGGCTTCTATGCCAACCTCTTGTACACAATGGATACCTACCTACGTGGCTTCTACGCCGTGATCTTCGTAGCGATTGTACGCATTTTGTCCCTTAGTTGGACCCGCGTCACACGCTCATTCAAAGGATCATCTATACGCAGGCATTGGTTACTTTTACCGTTGTGTAAAAGGGTGCTGTACTTTCCACTCCTCAGTTTCTATACCGACGGAGTGATCACTGTCACTAAAACTCTATAAATAGAGACCTCTATCAATGAGGAAAAAGGTCAAAAAATTGGTCAAGAAACCAATATCAGATCCAGGGTCGAAAGATTGGAAGGTCAAAAAATTGGTCAAGAAACTAATAGCAGATCCAAGGTCGAACTTCCAAGAAAGATCGAACCAGAGGTCAAGAGAGAGAGAGAGAGAGAGAGAGAGAGAGAGAGAGAGAGAGAATCCGGAGCTCAGGCAGAGAGTAGGGATCGACGACTTTGGCATCGTGCATCCACCCTCTTTTGCAACCTTCGAAGCTGCTTCCTGTCTTCTACGGCACTTCTTCAACATCGTGTGGTCCAAGGGCTATAGTGATCGACTGCAGATCAGACACCTATAGCAATATTTACCCAGATTAAATAAATTATACTTCCATATCCTCGTATAGGATCAAATTGTACAAGTTTGTTTGTAAACCAAAGAAGGCGGGTTTCGTATAAACCCCATCCTGAATACATTTTTCATTCTTTCGTTTAATACCACAAACATGCGCCAATAGTAGTTTTTGGTCCATTCTGCATGGATGTTATATTCTTGCCTGATTTTTTGCGCCAACCCTGAGTTAATAATTTATGCGTCTGTATACCAGTACTCTCTTTAATATGCTTAACTCATAATGATTACATGGTTCTCTTTTAATCATATTTTTTAGTTAATCCTGGTTATTTTCTGAATATGACATTATTGATATTGATCTTGATTTCTTGACCTGATCTAGGGATTGTATATTATTAATGAACTGATATCCTGATCCTGTCATGCCCCGGTTCTAATACCAACTTCCACTTGAAAACCAATTTGTGCGCTAAAACTTTTACTTGAAAAATAATTTTTGAAATTCGAGGAACTTTAAACTGTGTTATGATAACAAATTATTATGCCATGGTTCCACGGAATATATTCGTCCTCACATTCGGTTTCATAAAACTGTTCGTCCTCGTTGAGTGTGATATTGTACAAGTCTGGGGTTGCACTTGTGCAAGACAAGAAAGTGCACAAGTGCCAAAAATCTTTTTGTAAACAGTTCCACAACACAACAGCATATTATAAAATAGACATTTATATAGGAAGGAAATTTTTTTTTTTTATTGATTCATTGCAACAAAGTATAATTTTCTCAGCTCCGAAATAGAAATGCCTGAACGACATACAAAAATTTTATATAAAAGAAAAGACTGTTAGGCTGATCTAAAATAATATTCTTATCCCACACATTATTTTCCTTTATTACATTCTTGAAAAACTTGAAAGCAACAACTAAAAATCTTTGAAATACTTTGAAATAGAAAGAAGCTTGAAAAGACTACAACGAAAGCTTTATCTCTCTTGAGCGCCCACGGTATCTTGGTCACCTGGTTTGCCCATAGAGAAGCGGGTTAGTACTCAACTTGTACTGGTGAGCAGAACTGGCCCACTCACCTAAACCAACACTTCTTAATTAAAGCAACAGTTTATATAGGCAATAATTATGCAGTAAAATATATAATCTTTGCACATATGTAATTTTTACCCCGACCAATGGTCGTTCCGGTATAATCTATAGGATTTTTCTTACTGCCCCTGTATAATACATCATTTGTACACAACTCATTTTTACTAGGTTATTTGTGATATAGCACCACGATGGACATACCATATAGGACTTCGATGGACGTGCAATGCGCCATTCAAAGCAGGTAACAAGCCTCAATGAATGTCCTGCTTATACCCGACGCTACCAAAGTGCTACTTTTTTTCCCGGGCCGAACGGTCCACAGTGACCCAGGTTCCATTCGAGAAAATTTACTATCTTGTGCATAAGTTATCCATGACCATACAATGCATCTACGACTATATGATAAGCATAAATTGCAGTGTAAGGTATTAAAGCATTTAGAGCAGCAATGCACATTTAACCATTCTCATTTCAGCATACTTATTTATTATTTTGATTGGAAGTCCGTAGACTCCAATTTATCGCTAAGTCGTGGAACCAAACTATGACATAATGATCATATCCTTCCATGTGTTATTAATTTGAACTTTCCTCTTATCAATAAAACTTATTAATATATATTAGTGGTATTAAACTTGTGTAATTAGTGACTTTATCGATCATTGGACTTAACAAAGTTACAAGAGAACATTATTGATTATTGGCATGAAAGAGTAGAGAATAAGAGACAGAACCGTTCACCAATAGAGAATGTCGAGAGAAAAGGATGCTTGCTCACTCTGGCTCCGGTCACGCATCTATCTGCGTTGGCACCAATATTTGGTTAGACTACCATCTTCATTTCTCTCGGAGTTATCTAGAGTGACTGTATACAATCGATAAAAATGGACTAAACAATCAATCATTGAAAACCAATCACAAAAAATGTATTCATTAAAACCAAGCAACAAAAATTCAAGAAAGCCAACCAAAAATCCAACAAAAACTATTGGACTCATTCCAACAGAAGCTAATCCATTAATGGGAAATGTTCGTTGCATTATCCGTGATCGATTCCGTCATAAAGTTTCTCCATACTCAATTCTGACTAAGTCAATCAAGCTACAAGCCTTATATAGTGTACCGCTAGGAGCGGGGCACTACACCATGTAGGTTTGAAATTCAGAAGTGTAGGGGGTTTACCAATGTGTTTTAGATTTCTCAATCAATATACTCCTTGATCTCCTCTAGTGTCAAATTTATATCCCTAAATCTTGATCTAACATCTGCATTAATCTTCGATCAATATGTTCGTCCCTTTGATGATCCTTGTGTCATTATCTTTCAGGGACATTGTTCCTGGTCCTTCTGATCATCTAGCTAGATTTTCTCCAGTAGCAGGACTACATCCCGATGCCCAGCAAACCCTTGAGGTTCAGTCTCAGCATTCTGGGGCCGGGTCCAGAATAACTCAAAATGAGTAACCCCAGATCCAGCCAGTACCTCCCGTTCTAACAGTACTTGATGCAGGAGGGGACAATAGTGTACAAATTAGTATCTTTTGGGAATTATTGGTATCTCATGGATGTCGAGTGGACGTACGCATTCATTTAGTACAAGAGACTTTGGAAAGAGGTGGACATCGTGCCAACAACTCGGCAAGAAAATTCATGTGCCTCCAACCCTCATATTTCTATGGCACCGAGGATGCGATTGCATCGGATGCTTGGCTTCAGGATACTAAGGTAATTTTAGAGGCAGCCAAAGTTTCGGCTAGAGAGCAAGTTGTTTGATGATAAACAGAAGAAATTGAGAGTAGGTTTATACGAAACCCTTTCTTTGTTTACAAACAAGAAAAAGAAGTACAATTAATCCTATACGAGGATGTTAAATATAAAAAATAATTTTGGGGAAATATTACTATAGGAGTCTGATCTGCGGTCGATCACTTTTTCCCTTGGACCACACGATGACGAAGAAGTGTTGTAGAAGAAGAAGAAGCATCAAAAGATTGTAAGAGAGATTGAACTCTCGTTGCCAAAGTCGTCAATCAACACTCTCTATTTGTGCTCTCTCTCTGATCTCCACCCTTTTCGACCTTGTTCTCCTATGATCGAAAGTCTCTATTTATAGAGATCAGTCACAGTAATTGTCCAGTCGGCGCAGAAGCCAAACTGTGGAGAGAGTTGCACCTTTTATGCGACGGTTATAATAACTGCTACCCACGTCTGAATGATCTCCTGAATCCGCGTGTGACGCGTGTTCCATTATGAGGTAACGCGTATAACTGCTTCTCAAAGACCACAATATGCAAGCCACGTAGGTAACTGCTTCTCGCGTAAAGATGGCTGGCATAAAAGCCAAATAACTATCTCGTTGGCGTAAAAGCCAAGTAGCTATCTTGTTGGCGTAAAAGCCAAGTAGTTATCTTGTCGGCATAAAAGCCAAATAGCTGTCGTATTGGCGTAAAAGCCAAATAGCTGTTTTATTGGCATAAAAGCCAAATAGCTGTCTTGTTGGCATAAAAGCCAAATTCTGCGTAAAGCTTGATGCTGCATAAATAATAGGTAACCAGCGTAAACTAGCTAATTATCCTTCCTGACTGAGGTCTTGATCGTATTCTGGGTCAAATAGCCTTATCACGTACCTTGCAACCTGAGTTGGCATATTTCGAGGAGATAGCATACGGCGTACTCCTATAGTTAAAAATAGCCTGGTTGGCGTAATATGCAGGGATAGTGATGTGAGCGTATTAACCCTAGTTTTAGCTCTCTCAGTCATTAAAAATAGAATAAGATCTCATGCATTAAATACAGAGATCTGCCCCCATCTCGTGCATTAACTGCAGAGATATGCCTCAAGTTTTGTACGAAAATAGCTTTTGACGTGGCGTCTGATTTCTTCTCATCTTGAGCGTAAAAACTCATCTCTGCCTATGTAGAATATGCAGCGTACTCCTTGAATACGTAAAAATGACTTGTATCAAGGATATGCCACTAAGCGACAGTCTGGGGATCTGTACAGAATCATCATTACAGCTGTCCTCTCGATCGTCGCGCAGTGCTCTTTGTAAACTGGATTTCTATTATATATAATCATGATCAATAAACTTGTCTTCTTTTACGCATTGCTGATTTGCCATATTTGTTGTGAGGAAGTCTGATAATGTGCAGCTTTGACACGTCTGAATAACTTTATGCTGACTCTGATAAATGATTATCTGGTCATGTCTCGTCTTTTACGCGTAATGGAAGATGCATAAAAAGCTCTCTAGCATTTAGGTTGTCTTAAAGATCCAACTGTCATACTATTTTTGGATGAGGAGCCGCATAGAATTCTGAACTGTCACTTCTTTGATACGAAAAATTTCTGTTCAGACCATCATCTTCAAGAATGGTTTCCCCGAAAATCCCTCAAAATAGGGCGAGAAATGTCCGCCAAACAGGCCATACTTGAACTTAGATGTTAAGAATTTTGGCTAGACTTCGAATGAACTTCCAATGGCCCAAGAAGAAGAGTCATCTTCAATGCTGACATCTGTGAGTTTCAGGCACTTAGAATATTTTGTAGCAAAAAAGGAGCATTTTCTGCGTAAACCCTTGTAATCGGCCATCTGTAGCTTCTGTTTAGCTTCTGAGCGTAAAATCATAGATCTGTAGCCTCTGTGCGTAAAACCATAGATTTGTAGCCTCTGAGCGTAAAAAAAATTTCTGAGCGTAAAATCATAGATCTGTAGCCTCTGTGCGTAAAACCATAGATTTGTAGCCTCTGAGCGCAAAAAGCTTCTGAGCGTAAAACCATAGATTTATAGCCTCTGAGCGTAAAACTGTAGATTTGTAGCCTCTAAGCGTAAAAAGCTTCTGAGCGTAAAATCATAGATTTATAGCCTCTGAGCGTAAAACTATAGATTTGTAGCCTTTGAGCATAAAATCTGGATCCACTATGCAGCATGACTGTTCGTCTTTTTTTTTCAAATGATAGGCTGACGTGGTCCCAAATCATAACCAACTATTAAATATCGGATTTGGTTAGGGATTCGAAGAGTTATCCGAACTCTATAAATAGCCCAAGGTCTTGAGAGAGAAACCCTTCATCTGTCTTTGCAAAAATTTTTTGTCTCTTTAAGAACTCTTCGTCTTCGTCTCTTTGAACTTCGCCATGGCACCGAAACAGGCTTCCACTGCTAAAGGAAAGAAAACTACTTCCTCATCTCGCTCCTCTGCTCAAGCACGAGCAACTCCCATTAGGCTGAGTGAGCCCCGATCTGAACGAAGTGCTCCACCGTTGAGCTGCGCTCCGGGCATCACAAGTAAAGACTTCGATAGGAATGAAACCCTTAACACACGTTGTACGTGTACGCGTAAGGTCATCTTCTGTGCTAAGAGCCTCTTCGAGGAAGATGATGCACAGAGATATTTTATTATTACGCCCACATTCCTAATGTGTCAGCGTAAAAACTCTAAATTTTTGCAGTCTGGCGTAAAAACTCAGATTGTCAAAATTTGGCGTATACTACAAACTTTGAGTTTTATGCGCTGGATGTAAATTTTGGCGTAAAAACTCAAATTTTGGCAGTCTGGCGTAAAAAGCTCAGACTGTTAGATTTTGGCGTAAACTGCCAACCTTGAGTTTTACGCACTAAAAAGCTCAGACTGTTAGTCTTTGGCGTATCCTGCAAGAGTATAGCGTCTAGCGTAAAACTGAATTGTTTTCTTGCATTTTGCAGTAGACTTGCAGATCCCTCCTTTGGCTGAAGTGATGGGCTCCGCTGCTGGGATGCTGAATTCTAACTATCTGGAGGACTTGTCCCATGTGACATTCCCTATTTCTGGAACCGAGTATCCTCAAGAAAGGGAAACTCTGATCTCGTCCCAAGGAGAATGAATGCTGCTGAGTATGATCAGTGGGGAGCCCCTGACATACATAGATGGGACTGAATATAAGAAACCAGATTTCTTATTCGGGGATGTTATCGACAAACAGTCCCAGACTAAGTCCAAGAAAGAAGATTGGGTATTTTCTGCTGAGGGCACGGTCATGTATCTGCCCAGGATGCCCAGAGATTATCCTATCTCGGTATTTTTCTATGCCACACATCCAAGGAAGATGATATGGACTCTGACTTCCGATCTTCACGGCCAGCCGGGGAAGATCTTTTATATGAAAGGATTGAATCAAGGAGCCTTTGTGAGCCGTCCTTTAGGCCCTGTTATGCCTTTCAGAGGATTACTATCGGACATCGTCCCGAGTGAAGATACTTCACTGATCCAGCCGGTTAAAATATCGACTTTCTGCAATGACTTTATGGGGGCAGGGAGGAGTGTACCCCAAGGATAACCCTCGCACCAGTGGATGGCTTAGCCCCAGAAATCTCCGATGGGCCAGTTTAACTGCCTGGGCCCTGAAGCATTTCCAAATAGAGCTGGAGAGTATTGGCTTGTTTGTGGCTGTGAGTGCCATTAGTGTTGGGCTGCCTCTCAACCCCAACTTGTTCTTAGCTTTGATGGAGCGATATAATTTGCTCACTGGGACTTTCGCCACTCCACTAGGGGAGTTGGGCTTAGCCCTTCATGAGATGGCAGAGATTTCAAAGCTGCCAATGGGGGATACTCCTTATGAAGAGTACGTTCCCACAAAAGGGAACTAAGGGATACAAACCCTCAGGCAGTGGCAGTGTACCCGGAGCTGATGAGCCACTATCTTGCCTGCACCACCTTCTACAAAAAGCCCTCTGATTTGGCTCATATCAACAAATGGGCATCCTACCTCTTCTTCCATCAGGCCAGATATGCCAAGCCGGACAAGGTTGTAGATAGCCGAGATAAGCCTTTGAACCTCCTGAGCATGCTTAATGCCAATACGGTCGATGATCTCATTGAAGACGCAAGGGCTTCAAATTATGTTCTCGATGAGGAGATAAGGGGTTATCCTGCAGGCACTAAAGCCTTCAGTTATATGAGGCATTGTCGCAAACCTCTGTCAAGGGAAGCTCAACTGGCTGGCTTCCTCTCTATTTGGCTACGCCGATGGGTAGTGCCTGGCATCGCGTCTGCGGATCATATTCATCGCAACACCCTATGGCCAGCAGTACGGTTGGTGTTTGGAGCAAGATTGGACCTGCTTCCTGCCATGGTATATAGAATACAAGCTGGCCTGAGGGCCATTACTAATGGATTGCTTGCAAATGATACACAACGTGCAAGATTTCTAAGAGTAGAATTACCATTCCTATACCTGATGGGATGGTTAATCCTTCACAACACCAGGGTGATGTCTTTCGGCTCTGCAAGCAGTTCGAGAAATAACTTCTTGTTGAATTACAAGAATTCCCTTTGGAATGTGGCGAGCGTCATATATTGCCGGCGAGCATTAAATTTTGCCCATGGCTGAAAGCTCTTCTGTACCGTCCCCCCCCCGTACATATCAATCAGCAGGGGATAAGACTTCAGGATGCAGGTCAGGGGAAGACTATTCTTTCTCCTGAAGCCTTTTACTGGTTGGTCTGCATTAGACATTTCCATCTGCTGTACAGAAGTGAGGACCATTGCTATTTGGAGCCTTATTTGCCTAGCCGGTTTGCCAGACAATTTGGGTACAACCAGTTGCACGTGGGTAATCCTATTACCAGCTTCAAGTCCAAAGGTGGACTTATTGATGGAGCTAGAGGATGGCGGTACTTCATCATGGGTTGTAAGGGTGCAATCTTTGCTGTGCCCGCGACTTCTGTCTCCACGGAGTTGCACATTCTTCACTCGTACGTGCAGTTTTATGCGTCCATCAATACCTTCCATCGTGATTTCGATGTATATAAAAGTTTCAGGATGCCCTCCCAGAAGTCTACTGGAAGAGAGGAGATCCCATCCGTCTTCTCTGATGAAGGTGAAGACACTACCGGTGCAGACGATTTCTTGTTGATAATACCGAGAGGCATAATAGCTCCGCCAGCAGAGCCTCTCGTTATCTCCAATAAGCGAAAGGCTTCCACTCTAAAAGAGCCTTCCCCCGCAAGAAGAAAATGGTCAGAGGTCCTAAAAGGACTTCCACCAAGGGGCCCTCTAGGAGTGAGCCTGTTGTTTTCCCTGTTGGGGATGATTCTTTGATCAGAGGTCCTTCGCTTTTTAGAGAGGGAACCTCCACAATTTCGGCTGACAGTGCTAGAGATTCTTTGCTCGCGATTGCTGCCGCTACTACCGCTACTGGTAGTGCTTCGAGGTCGCCTTCGAGACCGAGCATATTCAGAATTAATATACCTTTATCCAGACCAATAATGGGAGTAACCCCTCCTTCGTCTGTAAGTATTTCCAGCGAGATTCTACCCGATTAACCTCGAGTAGATCTGGGTGATGACTGGGATGAATATCCTCAAACGTCAGTTGGTGCACCCTCTTCTCCAGGTATGACAGCTTGTTTAGCATCATTAAGAAATGATTTAGCTATACAGGCTGCAGATGCAACATACATACCATCGAAAATGGGTAAATATTGTCTTCACGTTGTCTTCAGGAAAATTAACATCAAATTGATATTAACTTTCTCTTGTCTTCTTTTCAGGCGAAGACATCTCTGGGGAGGGCGGAGTTGACACAACTTCTGACTTTGTTGCGAATCCATTTAATGAAACGGTGGTGCTCGACGTCGAAGAAGCATGCTTTGAAGCTGCCGATCTTTCATCCGCAACATTCTCGGGTATCATCCCCCCAGTGGTAGTTCAAATAACATCAGAGGAGGATGAACCCACCATCTCGTTCGTGCCTCCTTCGTCGAGTATACCAGCAACTTCAACTGTTGTTGGTGTCTCTTCTTTTGTTGTGTCATCTGTTGAGGTAACGACTGTGGCAACCTCCTCTGCAGTCATTCCAGAAAGGAGGCTTATCGATATTGCGGCCACTCCCATCATCCATTCGAGCTTTGCTATGCTAGTAGATCAATACACTAGCATATTCTACCTCACTTTGAAAGAGTTTATATCGATGGTGCTGGAGAAGAACCTAGGTTTCGATGCTCTGAAGATGTCCTCTAATCTCCCTATAGCACAGATTAGAAGTTTTAGTGACGATGAAAGAGCTGATGCGCTAGAGCAAATAGTTAATGGTTTAGAACAACCCATTAACGAGTATTTGCAACTATCCCGAGGCAGCATCGATGATCTGGTTCAAGCTGAGTATGACTCCTTGACTGCAGAACTTGTTGAGCAAATAGAATCTCTAAACAAATCCATCCAGGAACAGCAGCAAGAGATGGATAAAGAGCAGGCTGTCTTGGTGGAGTTTATTCCTCAGCTAGCTGAGTACCAGGCCAAATTTGAGGGAAATGAAGCGAGGGTTCGAGAATTGGAAGCTGAACTTGCTCGGGCAAGGGAAAGGCTTCTCAAGACATCGACAGTCCACAATGTGCTGAAGGGCCAAGTAGATACAGCTAAACAGAACTTGACACATGCGGGTGTCATCCACGCAAATTTTGTTAATTCTCTGTCCGGACTATCTCGCTTGAACAACAACGAAGCAAGGCTGGCATGGGCTCGCAACAGTATTTTGAACTCCAGGAATGAGAGGATGGCTGCTTTGGCGCAACAGATTCACGATTTAACTGCTCCTCCCCAATGATGTACCTTTTTGTTTCTTCTGTAATTTTGCTATTCCCAGAGATAATAAAGATACTTTTTCTGATTTTGTGGACCTATCACTTTTGAATATAAATGATAGGCTAAGATGAAAGTGATATCAGAGGTAATATGGACGTGATATACTTTCGGTAAGTTTCAGCTGGATATATCTATTCAGAGGTTATATGGACATGATAGAATATGCTCCAACTAAAATTGTATACAAAACACTATCAGAGGTAATATGGACGTGATAGGTTTTGAAGTTTCAAATTAGTCAAACATATCTATTCAAAGGTCATAAGAACATGATAGAATATGATCCAACCAATCTTTGTATGTAATGTTATCAGAATGAAATCTTCACCATACCCCTTTGAGCAAAGGAGATCAAGCATAGTACTTCTTCAGGAATTTGCCGTTGATAGGAGCCATTATTAAATCTCTATTAGGCTTGGCTAATCTGTAAGCGCCATTTGAAAATGTGGTTTTAATCACATAAGGGCCCTCCCATTTGGGCTGGAACTTGCCCTTACTTTTGTGTGTAATGATCATTGGCCTCTTCACAGCTAGAACTAACTCGCCAACTTTGAACACTCTTTCCTTCACTTTTTGATTAAAAGCTCTGGAAATACGTGCCTGGTAGAACGCAATGCGCTGTTGAGCTTGAAGGCGCTTCTCGTCTAATCCTTCTATCTCTTGAAGCCTTAATTGATTATTATTTTCCTGAGTCAACTCATTAGCCACTGCTATTCTGAGTGATGGAATTTGGACTTCAATGGGGAGAACTACTTCACACCCATAAACTAACAAAAATGGGGTACAACCCGTTGGTGTTTGTACCGTTGTGCAATATGCCCAGAGATATTCTTCCAGCTTCTCATTCCAATCTCTTTTGTTCGAAGAGACGAACTTCTTCAAGAGTTTAATGATGGTTTTGTTGAAGGCTTCAGCCAAACCATTAGCAACAGGATTATAAGCCGTCGAGGCCATATTCTGTATCCGAATCTTATCGCAAAATCGGTAAAATGCTTGGCTGATAAATTGAGGCCCGTTATCATGATTTATCTTTCAGGGTATCCCAAAGTGATAAATTACATGGTGCTTGATAAAGCTGATCACATTGGATGTCTTTATCTCAGCAAGAGGGATCGCCTCCGCCCATTTGGAGAAATAATCTGTGATAGCCAATATGAACCGATGTCCTCTAGAAGACGAAGGATGAATAGGACCAATCCCATGCTTCAAAGGGCCATAATGTAATCGTAGGATGTAAATACTCAGAAGGCTTATGTATAAAATCTGCATGAACCTGAAAGGCTTTGTATTGTCTTGCATATTTCACGGCATCTGCAATCATAGTAGGCCAGTAGTAGCCCATCCTCCTGATATGATCTTGTAACTTAGGACTGGGTTGATGTGCTCCACATACACCGTCATGACCTTCTCGGATAACCTGTTTTGCATCATCATCAGAGAGATATTGTAACAATAGTCCATCGTATGTTCGGCGATATAGACTTTGTGAAGAAGCATCAAAATGGAAACGTAATGTTCGTCTCTTGATAGATACTGCTTCTTTAGGATCCTCTGGTAAGATTTCATATGATATGAAGTCCATAAAGGGACGTCTCCAGTCTCTCTTAGGAGGAGCCGTGTTTATAGCGTAGCTGCGTTCTATGTAAAAATTATTTTTCACACAGAATAAATCTTTGTTAAGAAGGATCACCGAATTCTGCCTTCTTATAGGAATAGCTAGATCTGCAGCTAGGCTGGCCAGAGCATCAGCTTCCAAATTTTGAGATCGAGGCACATGCTCTAAAAAGAATCCTTTGAAAGACATGGCTATCTCGATCGTTGTTTGGTGATAAGGAATGAGGTCTGGATTGCGGACTTCGTATATTCCTCTGACCTGATTGACGATCAACTGAGAATCACCAAAAGCTTCCAGGTATTCAACTTCCAATTCTTTAGCGACTTAAAGCCCGATTAATAGAGCATTATATTCTACCACATTATTAGAGTATGGTTCGCTAATAGAATATGCTCGATAGATGATGAGTTTATCAGGAGTCACCAGGACAATTCCTACTCCTGAAACCATGTTTCCCTTGGGACCAGTTCTGGAGGTGCCATCGAAGAATGGCTGCCATGTATCACCTTTCATTGTGGAATTATATTCTGCAACTTTGTCGGGAATATCCATATATAATTTGGAGGTTTCCGGAATTGGATGAGCAGCTAAGAGGTCAGCCAAGGCTTGACCTTTCATGGACTTCTGAGGGACGTAGACCATATCATACGGTATTAATAACATCGCCCAAGTCACGAGTCAGGAATTAAGAACACTTGGCTTATTCATCAATACCCGAAGATGATTGATTCTGGAGATGATATGAATAGTCTGGCCCATTACGTAATGTCGCATCTTCTGAATGGCAAACATTAGGGCCAAGCATTCTTTTTTTACTGGGTTGTACCGGTGTTCAGCTCCGATCATCATCCTGTTTAAAAAGTAGATAGCCTATTCATGACCCTCATTGTTCTTCTATCCAAGAAGAGCCCCTAAAGAATGATCCATTGCTCGAACATATAGCAAAAATAGTTTTCCTATGACGGAAGGCACCAGAACTGGAGGATTAGTAAGATAGCGTTTGATGTCATTAAACGCTTGCTGACAGGCTTCGTCCCATACGAATGACACACCTTTCTTCATCAAGCGAGAAAAAGGTTGACATCTCCCAGAGAGGTTGGATATGAATCTCCTGATATAAGCCAGACGACCTTAAAATCCCTTGAGTTCTTTCAGATTACGAGGCGGTCGCATGTCTAGGATAGCCTTTACTTTATCAGGGTTAACTTGAATGCCTTTAGCGGTAATGACAAATCCCAGGAATTTGCCACTGGATATACCAAGAAAGGACTTTGTGGGGTTCATTTTGAGTTGATATTGGCGAATCAACTCGAATACTGTCTTCAAGTCTTGGATGTGATTATCCTTAAGGCACCTTTTGACAGCAATATCATCCACATAATATTCCACCGATTTACGTAAGTGTTCATGGAATATGTTACTCATAGCTCGTTGATACGTAGCCCCGGCATTCTTCAATTCGAAAGGCATAACTGTATAACAATATACCCCTAATGGTGTACGGAAGGTAGTATGCTTCTCATCTTCAGGATTCATCTTAATCTGATTGTATCCCGAAAATCCGTCCAAGAAAGAAATGTGCTCAAAATCGCACGTATTATCGATCATGACATCTGTAATGGGAAGAAGGAACTCATCTTTAGGGCAGGCTGCATTTAGATCTCAGAAATCGATACAAACACGCACTTTTCTATTTTTCTTCATAACCGGGACAACATTAGCAACCCAATCAGGATGTTGTTCTTCTCGGATGAACCCACAAGCTATTAGCTTCTTGACTTTAGCTTCAATAGCATAAAATCCCATTTCTCTGGATGCTACTGAGGGATTAGTATGGATCTCTGTAGAGATCGAGTCTATACTTTCAGCATCAGATTCGGGAAACTAGCGACCCCTAGTGTCAGAATCAGAAGAATATGAAGCCGGTTGTCGTGACCTCGAGCGGGTGTTTTTAAAAATACCTGCCTCAATATTCTCAAGGAGTCTGTCAAATCTCCTTTGGCTTAGAGTTCTAGAGGGATGACGTCTTGAACTTGACCTTCCTCTAGGAATGTGTGAAGCCATATTTACTAATGCGAATGTCATCTCTTCTTCCTGTAGAGACAAAGAGTAGTTCAACCAGTTGAAAAATGACCGTTTTGCCTTAGAACAGCAGTAGTTAACTATAACTTTATGACTATTACAATAATGCTCCCAAGGGGGTGTAATAGACATGTTAGAAGATCCCCTGTCTTTGCGCTTCTGGATCAAGAAATCACGCAAATCAGGGAGATTAACAGAAGAAAAAGTAAAAGAAGAAGGCTTATTCTGCCATTTTTACATCAGTAGGAGCGTGGATATTGGGAACTATGACCCTCTCTCTGCCATAAGTATATAGCAGTTCGCCCATGTGAGTAGCATATGATCCATCATCCGTCTGAGGAGTGTATTTTCCCATAAAGCAGATCTTCTTTATGCGAATGGGCTTATCCTGGCGTAATCTGGAGCTTTGCACAGATTCGCATAAAACAGGGGGAGTCCTCAAACAGCCTCCAGCGTCACGCATAATCTTCTTCTCTTGGTGGCGTACAACTCTAGAGGTTGGAAGATTCGCCACTCTTTTTCCCTTGATATGATCCAAGGGTCCACCTGCCATATCACAGATGGGAGATATGTTTTTACGTGCAGGGCGCGTTTAAAATTTTTGCGCGGGCACTGAGGCATTGCTAGGAAATTTGTCTGCCACGTCACTGACGGGAGACAAAGTTTTACGCGCAGGGCACGTTTAAAATTTCTGAATTGGCACTGAGGCCTTGTCAGAAATTTTGTCTGCCACGTCACAGACGGAAGACAAATTTTTACGTGCAGTACGCATTTTAGACTTCAGGATTGGCACTAGGGCATTGCCAAAAGCTTTGTCTGCCACGTCACAGACGGGAGACGGGTTTTTACGCACAGAGCGTATAGGTTGTGATGTCACAACCTTGTTGATCGGAGAGAGAGAGCCTGCAGGAAGGGTAGAGTATGTCCGGGGCATCCATACTTTACGCAGCTTCCTGTTGTCCTGGACAGAGAGGGGATGAGAGCTACCCCCTGCGCGAAGCATGTCTTCATAAGCAGATTGATCGAATTGGACGACCAACGTCTTCTTCGTCGATCCGACGGATACAGCATCGTGTTGAGCAATGGCTTTCTCGTCAGATGAGAAAGTAGTCCCCAGTAGAGTCGCCATCTTGTGTTTGATGATAAACAGAAGAAATTGAGAGTAGGTTTATACGAAACCCTTTCTTTGTTTACAAACAAGAAAAAGAAGTACAATTAATCCTATACGAGGATGTTAAGTACAAAAAATAATTCTGGGAAATATTGCTATAGGAGTCTGATCTGCGGTCGATCACTTTGTCCCTTGGACCACACGATGACGAAGAAGTATTGTAGAAGAAGAAAAAGCTTCAAAAGATTGCAAGAGGGATTGAACTCTCGTTGCCAAAGTCGTCAATCAACACTCTCTATATGTGCTCTCTCTCTGATCTCCACCCTTTCCGACCTTGTTCTCCTGTGACCGGAAGTCTCTATTTATAGAGATCAGTCACAGTAACTGTCCAGTCGGCGCAGAAGCCAAACTGTGGAGAGAGTTGCACCTTTTACGCGACAGTTATAATAACTGCTATCCACGTCTGAATAATCTTCTGAATCCGCGTGTGACGCGTGTCCCATTATGAGGTAACGTGTGTAACTGCTTCTCGAAGACCACGGCATACAAGCCACATAGGTAACTGCCCCTCGCGTAAAGATGGTCGACATAAAAGCTAAATAACTATCTCGTTGGCATAAAAGCCAAGTAGCTATCTTATTGGCGTAAAAGCCAAGTAGTCTTGTCGGCGTAAAAGCCAAATAGCTGTCGTGTTGGCGTAAAAGCCAATAGCTGTCTTGTTGGCATAAAAGCCAAATTCTGCGTAAAGCTTGATGCTGCATAAATAATAGGTAACCAACGTAAACTAGCCAATTATCCTTTCTGGCTGAGGTCTTGAGCGTATTCTGGGTCAAATAGCCTTATCACGTACCTTGCAAATATAGCCTGAGTTGGCGTATTTCGAGGAGATAGTATACGGTGTACTCCTATAGTTAAAAATAGCCTGGTTGGCGTAACATGCAGGGATAGTGATGTGAGCGTATTAACCCTAGTTTTAGCTCTCTCAGTCATTAAAAATAGAACAAGATCTCATGCATTAAATGCAGAGATCTGCCCCCATCTCGCGCATTAACTGCAGAGATATGTCTCGAGTTCTGTACAAAAATAGCTTTTGACGTGGCATCTGATTTCGTCTCATCTTGAACGTAAAAACTCATCTCTGCCTATGTAGAATATGTATCAAGGATATGCCCCTAAGCGACAGTCTGGGGATCTGTGCAGAATCATCATTACAGCCGTCCTCTCGATCGTCGTACAGTACTCTTTGTCAGGAGTCAGGTTCACTGTTCTGTCTAACAGGTTCATTCGAGGAATACGAAGATTTCCTCGTACAACTTTACGCTGCATTAAAAGCAGACATAGTTTACGCCGGAGGGAGGTGTAGCAACCTTTTACGCCAAAATAGCCTTGAAGCGCTGCTTTACGCCGACAGCTCTGAAGTCATGTTTTACGCCACACAGCACTAAAGCTTCTGTTTTACGCGTACTTCATGTATGTTGGGGATTTTACGCGTATAATTTTCCAGCGTATTTTTCATACTTCTACAAGACCCCCTTCAAAGTTTTTAAATTCCTCGTAATTTGAAATACTTTGAATGAAGCATGAAAAGGTCAAATTTGACTCGTTCCACGAGGCTGATTTCTCGACGAATTTTTAGGAAGTTGTTGGGATTTGATATGTTCTCTTTTGCCTATATAAAGGTGAGTGAGTGAACCTATTTTTCCATACTTCCTTCACCAAAAAGATGGCCACTGAGATTCATCGGGCTGACTTGAGGAATAAGAAGATTATGCTCTTCCAGCATGTAAGGAGCCGTAAAAGGAGGCATCTTCGAGCAAATATCCTCTGCAACGATGGATCATGGAAGGATATCATAGCTTCCTTTGCTCGGGATAATCAGCAATTTTATATGGAGATTCGTCCAGGAGAGAGGAAGGGTCTCATCGGACCACACAGCTTGCTAGCTGTATTTTCTCCTATTATGAAGCTGGACGTAGGTAGGTAGTTTGGCCCTATCTTCGAGTATTGTGTTGGATCTGAATCCCTAAAACAATTCTAGGACGTAGCTGCCATGGCATATGGATGGTGGGCTTGAATAAAACAGGCCCAATTTTGTATCCTCCTGCCATTAATCATTTTCTTGTTCATCGGCCGCAGAAACCGATGAAGTGCCATAGAAGAAGAAAAAGATCTCCACCAATATGAGAACCTGGCACAACAGATTCCCAGCGGGATCTTTAATGAGAAATCCTTTGTAAAAAAAGGATTTCCATCATATGTAATCATGAAAATAAAAAATCCTTTGTAAACTGGATTTCCATCATATGTAATAATGATCAATAAACTTGTCTTCTTTTACGTATTGTTGACTTGCCATATTTGCTGTGAGGAAGTCTGATAATGTGCAGCTTCGACACGTCTGAATAACTTTACGCTGACTCTGATAAATGATTATCTGGTCACGTCCCGTCTTTTACGCTTAACGGAAGATGAGTAAAAACCTCTCTAGCATTTAAGTTGTCTTAAAGATCCAACTGTCATGCTATTTTTGGACGAGGAGTCATATAGAATTCTGAACTGTCACTTCTTTGATACGAAGAATTTTTGTTCATACCATCATCTTTAAGAATGGTTTCCCCGAAAATCCCTCAAAATAGGGCAAGAAATGTCCGCTGAACAGGCCATACTTGAACTTAGATGTTAAAGATTTTGGCTAGACTTCGAATGAACTTCCAATGGTCCAAGAAGAAGAGTCATCTTCAATGCTGACATCTGTGAGTTTCAGGCACTTGAAATATTTTGTAGCCAAAAAGGAGCATTTTTGCGTAAACTCTTGTAATCGGCCATCTGTAACTTCTGTTTAGCTTTTGAGCGTAAAATCATAGATCTGTAGCCTCTGTGCGTAAAACCATAGATTTGTAGCCTCTGAGCGCAAAAAAAATTTATGAGCGTAAAATCATAGATCTATAGCCTCTGTGCGTAAAACCATAAATTTGTAGCCTTTGAGCATAAAAAGCTTCTAAGCGTAAAACCGTAGATTTATAGCCTCTGAGCATAAAACTATAGATTTATAGCCTCTGAGCATAAAAAGCTTCTGAGCGTAAAACTATAGATTTATAGCCTCTGAGCGTAAAACCATATATTTGTTGCCTTTGAGCATAAAATCTGGATCCACTACACAGCATGACTGTCCGCCTTCTTTTTTCAAATGATAGGCTGACGTGGTCCCAAATCATAATCGAATATTAAATATCGGATTTGGTTAGGGATTCGAAGAGTTATCCGAATTCTATAAATAGCCCAAGGCCTTGAGAGAGAAACCCTTCATCTGTCTTTGCAAAAAACCTTCTTCTCTTTGAGAACTCTTTGTCTTTATCTCTTTTAGCTTCGCCATGGCACCGAAACAGGCTTCCACTGCTAAGGGAAAGAAAACTACTTCCTTATCTTGCTCCTCTGCTCAAGCACGAGCAACTCCCATTAGGCTGACTGAGCCCCGATCTGAATGAAGTGCTCCACCGTCGAGCTGCGCTTCGGGCATCACAAGTAAAGACTTCGATAGGAATGAAACCCTTCGCACACGTTGTACGTGTACGCACAAGGTCATCCTGTGCTAAGTGCCTCTTCGAGGAAGGTGATGCACAGAGATATTTTATTATTACGCCCACATTCCTAATGTGTCAGTAAGATATTCTTATTGTGGAAACCAGGACACATTTTATCAGAGTGCCACAGAGTACATGGGTTGTCCTTAGCCTGTGGAGCATCAGGTCATAGAGTGGGAACTTGTCAACACAGAGCTAGTTCATCATCATCCAACCCGGCAGGACCCCAGTATAGGGCTCCAGCGCCGGTTCAGCAACACCAGGGTCAGAGGCCTTTACCGACCCAATCTCAAGTATTCCAGTAGCAGAGGCCATGGAAGTATGCGCAGGCCCCAGCTTAAGTACAAGACAGGCAAGGAGGTCCGCAGCAGAGATGACTAGCACCAAAAGGACGAGGCCAGGCTATGGCACTCACCGTGGAAGAACAACTAGCTTCAGGTAATGTGGTGGCAGGTACCATTCTCGTTATGACATCGTCCTAGGCATGGCACTCCCATTCAGATTAAGTATTATTTGATTATGTTGTATCATATTCCTTTATGTCTATACGATTTGCGATATGAGTTGGATTAGAACTCGAATCATTATTAGCAAGACTCAATATACTTATTGGTAATAGTATCGTGGGAGTAAATATAGTTTATACCTCGTGTCAAGTCGTAATATGTGGGAGATATTTTTCTACTAGACTGATAGAGTTTTCTATGGAAGATTATGACACCGTCCTAGGCATGAATTAGTTAAGTGCCTGATACACAACGATAGATTGCCATGCTGGCATGGTTATCTTTCGTATCCCCGGAGTGGAAGAATTTTTATTTTCTAGAGGAAGATGGAGTCTCCGTCAGCAATCATGAGAATGGCAGTAGCTGAAGGAGTATAATTTCCCAGAGTGGTCAGTTCCAGATATTTTCCTAGAAGAAATTCTAGGCATGCCACCAGAAAGAGAGATAGAGTTTACCATTAATCTACTTCCAGGAGCAACACTAGTGTCAGAGAGAGTCTACATAATGGAACTATCAGAGTTGAAAGTCTTGTACCGAATAATTGAAGAATTGAGAACCAAGGGATTCATTCGTGCTAGTGGATCACCTTGGGGAGCCCCAATGCTACTTGTGAAGAAGAAAGATCGAACGTCTTGATTATGTGTTGATTATCGTACCATCAAGAACAAGTATCATTTGCCAAGTATCGATGACTTGTTCGATCAGCTTAGTGGAGCAGCAGTATTTTCCAAGATTGATTTACTGTCGGAATATCATCAGATCATAGTTAGATAGCAAGATATACCCAAGAGAACATTTAGATCAAGATATGGACATTGGGAGTTTCTAGTAATGCCCTTTGGAGCAACCAATTTGCCGTCACTGTTTATGGATATCATGAATTGTATTATTATGCCATACTTGAAAATTTTCATGATTGTGTTCATCGATGATATCTTGGTTTACAGTCAAAGTGAAGCAGAGCACGAGTAGCATCTTCGTGCACTTCTTCAAGTCCTTATAGAACATAAGTTATATGCCAAGTACAACAAGTACGAGTTCTGGCTTGATCACATTTCCTACTTGAGGCACATTATTGCTAAAGGTGGAGTAGAAGTGGATCCCCAGACGATAAAAACCGTTGAGACATAGACAGAACCTAGAACAGTTGCAGAAGTTTGCAGTTTTCCGGGACTAACAGAATATTATCGAAGATTTGTGCCAGACATTACTAAAAAATTTGCACCTTTGACACAATTGACTCGTAAGGATGTGTGCTTTGATTGAACAGATGAATATCAAACCTCTTTTAAGAAGCTCAAGTAGAAGTTGATTATGGCACCAATTTTGACGCTTCCAGATGGGACAGGTGGTTTAATGGTATATTGCGATGCATCAGGAAAAGGACTATGGTGTGTTCTTATACATCATGATAAGGTTATAGCTTATGCATCTCGGCAGCTTCGAGACCATGAGAAGAATTATTCAACACATGACTTGGAGTTAGTAGCAGTTATTTTTGTACTCAAACTTTGGAGGCATTACCTATATGGAGATCGAGTAAAGATTTATACTGATTATAAGAGTTTAAAGTACGTCTTTACTTAGAAGGATCTCAACATGAGGCATAGGAGATGGCTAGAGATGATGACAAACTATGATCTTGACCTTTAGTATCATCCAGGAAAGGCTAATGTCGTAGCAGATGCTTTAAGCCCGAGAGTAGGAGCTTATTTTCTCATGGCTCAGTAATAGATTTTTAGAAGATCCTCAAGATATTGACATAAAAGTAGTGTTGCCTGGCAACACATTATTGATGGGTGGTCTGCAAGTTCAATCTAGTATTGTGGAGAGGATCAGATAAGCGCAGTCCACAGATGTCAAGCTTCCGCGACTTAGAGAAGAATATGAGGCAGGGCGTAGAACAAAACTAAGCATTCACAGTGACAAAAATTTTTGAGTTGGTAATCGTCTCTATGTACCAAGTGGAGATATAGGTCAAGAGATCATATCAGAAGTCCACAGTTCTCAGTATTCCGTTTACCCAGGAGGAACAAAGATATATAGAGATATTTGTCAACATTTCTGGTAAAATAGAAAAAAGAGGGAGATAGCACGATTTGTCTCCTGATATTTGTTTTTTAGCAAGTCAAGGCTAAGCATCAGAGACCAGCAAGAATTCTTTAACCTTTACCA
>JAYESA010000002.1:115462047-115480666 GCA_036927795.1 Iris macrosiphon
GAGCTTGACCTTCTCCGCTGCATCAACCACCATCTCCGGGCCAAGCAAAGCTCTCTCGCTTACATCATCCCATGATAACGGAGTACAACACCTCCGTCTATACAATGCCTCGAATGGTGACATCTCGATACAGGCTTGGTAGCTGTTGTTGTAAGCAAACTCTACCAAGTATAAGTGATCCTCCCAAGAGCCTCTGAAATCCAGAACACAAGTGCGAAGCATGTTCTTAAGTGTCTGGATGGTCCTCTCTGACTGACCATCTGTCTGTGGTTAATATGCACTACTAAACTTGATCTGGGTGCCCAAGCTAGCCTGCAGACTCCTCCAGAAAAATGAAGTAAAGCGACTGTCCCGGTCTGATACTATGCTCACAGGAACTCCATGTAGTCTGACTATCTGGCGCACATACATCTCTGCTAGTCTCTCTGTAGACGAACCTACTTTGAATAGTAGAAAGTGGGCCAATTTGGTTAACCTGTCTACGATGACCCAAATTGCATCCTTCCCTCCTAGAGAACGGGGAAGTCCAGAAACAAAATCCATGGTCACATGCTCCCATTTCCACTCCAAAATGGGTAATGGCTGGAGCAAACCTCCTGGCCTCTGCCTCTCTGCCTTCACCTACAGGCACACTAAGCATCGGGATACGAAGCGTGCTACCTTCTGCTTCATCCCGTACCACAATAGATGCTCTCTCAGATCTCTATACATCTTGTTGGCACCTGGATGTATAGAATACTGGGATCGATGTGCCTCCTGAAGAATCTCCTCGCGCAACGACCCACTCGGCACACACAACCTGGTAACGTGCCGCAATGAACCATCATCAACAATGGTGAAGTTATCTGATAATCCAATTTGAACCTGCTCCCTGATGCTCCTCAGGGACTCATCCTTAAACTGTGTAGCCCTGATTCGGTCTACCAACTCTGACTGAATCTGCAGTCCCCACATCTACATCTCAACTCCAGGCACTATTACCTCAATGCCCAAGCTCTCTATATTGCTAGAAGATAACGATCTGTAGTCAGGCACATAGCTACTAGATACCTGCTCAGCGCATCCGCAACTACGTTCGCCTTTCCTGGATGATACTACAATAATATGTCAAAGTCTTTCATCAACTCCAACCATCTCCTCTGCCTCATGTTCAGCTCTTTTTGGGTAAACACATACTTCAAGCTCTTGTGGTCTGTGAAGATATCTACACGCTCTCTGTATAAATAGTATTTTTACAACTTCAGAGCAAAGATGACCGCTGCCAACTCCAAATTATGGGCAGGGTAGTTCTTCTCATGAGGACGTAATTTCCTAGAAGCATAGGCAATCACCCTCTCATTCTGCTATAACACACAACCCAGTCCCTTCCCTGATGCATCACTATAGATAGTGAATCCTCCAGGCCCTGATGGCAACGTCAACAATGGAGCTGTCGTAAACCTCCTCTTCAGCTCATCAAAGGCGATCTGGCACTCCTCTGACCAAACAAACTCTACTTCCTTCCGAGTCAGCCTGGACAACGGCTCTGCAATCCGGGAAAAATCCTGAACAAATCTCCTATAGTAGCCTGCCAGTCCGAGAAAACTCCTGACCTCTGCTACTGAACTCGGAGCACTCCATGCCTCAACTTCCATAATCTTTCTCGGATCCACCGAGATCCCCTCTCCAGTCACCATATGACCAAGGAATTCAACCTTGTCAAGGAAGAACTCGCACTTCGAAAGCTTTCCATAAAGCTTCTCCTTTCTGAGAGTCTCCAGCACTATCCTCAGATGCTCCTCATGCTCCTCTGGGGTCTTCGAATACACCAAGATGTCATCTATAAATACCACCACAAACCTGTCCAGATGCTGATGGAACACCTTGTTTATCAGATTCATGAATACTGCCGGGGCATTAGTTAACCCAAACGGCATCACCATGAACTCATACTGTCCATACCTGGTCCTAAAAGCTGTCTTCAGAATATCCTCCCTCCTAACCTTCACCTGGTAGTAGCCTGTCCTCAGATCAATCCTGGAAAACACCCTCGCTCCGCTCAACTGGTCAAAAAGATCATCAATACGCGGCAGCGGATACTTGTTCTTGATTGTGAGGTTGTTCAGAGCCCTGTAGTCGATACACATCCGTATCGACCCATCATTCTTCGGCACAAAAAGTACCGGAGCACCCCACGGAGAAGAACTAGATCTGATAAATCCCTTGTCCTGAAGGTCATCCACCTGCTTTTTTAACTCTATCAGCTCACTGTTGCTGACTCTATAGACGTGTTGGGATATCGGCTCTGCACCTGGCACCAAGTCTATAGAGAACTCTACATCTCTGTCCGAAGGCAACCCTGGCAACTCCTCTGGAAAGATATCCATGTACTCTGCTATCAGTGGATGTAGCAACCTCGGCTCTACCACCAGGGCTCTGCAGAAGACTCCCTCGCTCTGCTCCGCTGCTCCTCTGGCAAACTGAAACTCTGGCTCACCCGGCGGACTAAACAACACTCTGCCTCTACGACAATCTATACTAGCACAGTGCATACTCAACCAATCCATCCTGAGTACAATAGCGTAGCTCGGAAGTGGCATTACGAGTAGGCACACACTCAACTCCCGGCCTTCCAAGGTAACTCTTCGATCTCTGTAGACATCACTGACTAGGATGATGCTACCCCTGGTCGTGATCTTGCAGAGTCTAGCTAAAGGTTCAACAACAAGATGGTGTCTAACAGCAAAAGATACAGACACAAAGCTATGGGAAGCACCAAAATCAAATAAAGCAAGTGCTGGAATAGAATCAAGAAGAACAAAACCTGAGATAACATCACCAATGGTGCAAGATACGATATCATCAAGGAAGGACAGTAACATTGCAAAAGAAAACAATTTCAGGAAAGTTAAAGATAGCAAAAAAATTAGGAAGGGTCCTAGTTATGATTGAGCACACTCTCTCTCAGCCTATATCCTATATCATATCGCAGGTAGACCTAGAAACTATACCTGCGTACTAGACCATGCATACTAGACCAAGCATGGGCCGCCACCAAAAATATGTCACGACCCGTACCCGAAAAATCGGGCATGAGTCGTGGGTACGTCCAGCCTACGCCGTAGAATCGGCGGTAGAACGCTCTAAAGGTTCATTCTATGTCACAATCTATATACCTCACAAAACCTGTCAATATAACCTCTCCAAAAGGAGGGCAACCACGCAATATATATATGCATTAATCGCAATAACTAGGGGAAAAGTAAAAGCACGATAAGATAGCAAAAGGAAACAAGAACCAAAGAGCAAGTACAAAATCCAAATATACAGTCCAAGTCTATAATATCACAAAAGCAACAAAATAATAATACAGTACAGTCATCCAAAATAATCAACTGGGAATAACCCAGAAAAACCCACCTAGCTAACTAGGGTGCTAACGGCGTCTCCTCGACGGGCTCCTCCTCAGTTTTTGGGTCACAACACTCATCGACGCCCGGCCCATAGAATGTCGGGCAAAAATCCTCAGGATCCTCTGGAAAAAATATGTCCAGTCAGGACTGGAGTGAAGTACATAACTCTAAAAGCAACTCCAAATACATGGTAAGGTATATATGACTAGCAATAGAAAAGTATACAAGATGCACAGGAAAATAAATACATGGTGGAGCAGATAAAGTAACTGTAATATAAACTGGAGAACAATACAAGTAGAGAAGTAACTGCATATGAGAAAACAGGAATACTAGCTAAGTGCCTTGAGCACAAGTTCGTTATGTGATCGGCTTAGGTTGCACATGAATAATTTACGATAACTCCGTTATGCGTGAGTTGCATAACCGACATACACATGAATACTGTTTGGCTTTGATCACATAACCAACTCCTACTCCTCTCTCCCACTAATACTCTTGGATCCAACCACGACACGCTACGTATATGATAAATAGCTCGTACACATGAAGGCGAGAGCACAAGAAGCACATGATAGCACATGTGAATCAATACCCGAAGCACATGATAAAATACACGTGATAGAGTACCCGCTGAACACGGTAAGGGGGATAGCATCTCATGACAGGATTCACTAGTACCAGCTCGGGTAATAATGTGACAGAATCAAGTATTACAGTTCTAGAATAGGTGATATAAACGCTATCATGAAATGAAAATAATCAGAGGTAGGTACTCGCCTGACGTCCTGAGCAACTGATGAGGATCGAGATCCGGACTGGCGTCGCAAGAACCTATTACAAAAAGTAAGATTAAACAGGGTTCTATGGATTTAAACTAATATTAAATAACTAAAAATAAGGTTCTATGGTTATTCTAGGTCGAACGGGTCAAAACGATAAAATTTGGGTCAAAAAGTCAACCCGGGGTCCAAAAATTCAACCCTGGGTCAAAACTAGGTCAAATGTTGACTTTTGCGGTCAACGAGAACAATTATGGTCAACACTAGGTCAAACTAGGGTGCGCCTAAAATTCTAGGTCAAAACTAACTTCATTAAGCTAGTAAACCTTCAACCTCGACTCCTCGAGATACCGGGATACCCTCGATATCCAATACCTTGACCTAAGTTACGCACCCCACCTAAAACCGCTAAAACCTATGCTAGCACGCGTAAATATATATACCAATACACATAAAAATAACTCTAAACCTATTCCTAGGCAATTGCTCAAAAACTCCGCTCTGATACTCAATACCTTGGATATCTCAAGGTATTGAGATATCCTCCAATACCTCACTAACTATCCATCTAGCTAACTATTTATGAATATAGATATATACCTAGCTATATGTATAGGCTAATATATATATATATATATATATATCTAACACATATGAATATCTACATAACTATATGTATATATATATTCACACATACACACATATACATATACCCACTCTCACACATAAATATATATCTAGTATCTATCTATCTATCTATCTATCTATCTATCTATCTATCTAAACATATATATATATATATATATATATATATATATATATATTGATCTATCTCTCTCTCTCTCTCGCTGCGCTACTGCATACGCTAGTGCCGCGTTGCGCTTGCACCTCGCCTAGCTGTTGCTGTTGCGCATGCTGTTGAAGCTGCTGCTGCTGCTGGCAGCTGCTGGTAGCTGCTGCTGGCAGCTGCTGGTAGCTGCTATTGCTGCCGCTGCTGCAGGCAGCTGCTGCTACCAGTACACTGCTGCGCTTCGCTGCCCTCTTCATCATTCCCTCCCTCGACACACCACGCACACACAGACACAAGCACACACACATATATATATATATATACAAGAACATATATACATATATATATATATCTACACACACAACTATATATATATATATATATATACACTTACACATATGTAATCACACACACATGTATATACAAACCCATATATATATATATATATATATATATATATATATATATATATATATATATATATATATATATATACACACACACACACACGCACACACATATACATATATATATATATATATATATATATATATATATATATATATATATATATATATATATACATATACATACATATACACACACACACACACACACACACACATATATATATATATATATATATATATAAACACAACTCACACAACACACAACACAACACTCACCAACGCACGCCCAACCACCCACTACATGCACAAACACACACACATATATATATACATATAATATAACTTGAGAACTCTACCACACACTCCTCGAAGCTAACCCAATGCGCGCACAAGCCCAAAACTAAGAAACCAAGTCGAAATGGCCGTTCGATCATTTCGACGAACACGTGGTGTGCGGTTCGTAAAATCTCCTGAAACGCACACCAAACCAACTTGGAATCGGCCCAAAATTTACCCACGGATTCTAAACGATTTCTAGATCCTAAAAAAAATACTAACTCGTCGATTCTAGGTTCGTGATAAAAACGCACACGCACATAGAACCTACGATGATGAAAATCCCCAAAATGCCCGAAATGCCCATTTCTCCGTGACACGACTTCCTGTGTCCAAACGGAGACATGAACTAACCCTCAAGACACCTGACAACGTCTACCTAGGTCCGTCTAACCTAGGGCATAACCCAAAATTGGGCCAATCTTGGATTTCACCCAAAATTGACACAAAACCTAATGTTAAAGTCTCCAAACACAACCAAACTTTTTCCAACTTCCTTCCACGGATAGCCTTAGGGTCTAGGAAGGTTCTAAACCACTAATTACACTATATTAGAGCAATTAGTAAGAGAAAAGTTAGGGTTTACCTCTTTGGAGTTAGAATTCCAAGGCCAAAGTCTCCAAAACCCTTGAAATCACCACCCTCAAGCCTCCAAGCCTCCAAATCAAGCCTCCACACTAAGTCTAGGCTCTACACACCTAGGTTAGAAAAAAGTATAGGGTTAGGGTTCATATAAATAGAAGAAATGGAAGGAGGAAGAAAAGAAAATGAGAATACTTACTTGCTTGGAAGTGGAAAGAAGAAAGGAAGAAGAAGGAAAGAGTGAAGAAGAAGAAGAAGAAGAAGAATAAGAAGAAGAAGTAAAGAATATGGGGGAGGCTGTGTTCGGGTCTGGGATGGTTGAGGGAATCGGCCATGGCAAGTAAAAATAGGGTTACAAAAAGCCAAAGGACCAAAATGCCCTCCCCTTAAGTTATTCCAATTGGGATTTGGGTTTGGGGTTCCAAAAGCAATCAAACTAACTCCAAATCTCTCCAACTAACTAAAATAAAATATAATAAATATTCTAAACCCAAAAATAGGTCTCACAAGGGTGTTGGTTGGGTCGGACATGGGTCCACTAGGGTCTGACATGGCTCCAGACTAGCCAAAATCCTAAAACAATCCATAGAAAAATAATACAACCATCAATTAAATATAAATATAATTAATTATAAATAATACATAATTTACCAAATAAAAATAAAAAAAATAATCCTATTTTCTAGAATCGGATAGTGACAGGCCTGTTCTGACACTCGTCATAATTTTGTGTGTACTTGTCATTTTGAAACAAAACTTGCGCCATCAGATTTATAGTGTTACACTGGTCCTGCGACCCAAGTTTGGTTCAATTCTGAGAACGTTGACAAAAAATCAATTCGTGGGCCCCATGGTTCCACTTGATGGACGATTTCGTGATCGATCATTAGAATTCAGTTCTAGATATTCTGTTGGGTTCATATCATCATTCTAGACTCGTAGATACTAAGTTTGATAAATTTGGAGAACTTTGTCTTTGACACATTTTTTGGTATGAAGTGGGCCACATGTGGATCCCGCTTTGACCCAAAACTGTCAATTCTGCCCCTGTGTCCAAATTGGACTTATGGGTAGTCAATCCTAGATATTTCAAGTTTTTGAGAATAATGGTGATATTTGTTTCAACATTCGGAGGCGTACTTGGAGATTCTACTTTTACAAGAGAAGTCGAATAATTTTAGAACCCAGGCAAGTGTACATTGCTAACTTGCATTAAATTATGTTATATTATCGACTTGTGTTTCATTTTATACATTCTTGTGATATGCCTGCTCAACCTAGGATCGTGAGATATTGCTTAGCGTCTGAATAAGATTCGAGTGTCGACGCCATACGCGGAGTCGTGTAACATCATTTAGAGAATTGATTCCACGATCCTATATTTTTACGTGCTTTCTTTACCAAGTACGTCATACCATAGGACACTTGACACTATTTTATGTGACATAATCTTTCTTGAGTTATTCATGGTGATTTTGTGTAGGCTTGCAGGATTTGAGATATGAGACTTGTATATTATATAGATATTATTATGACTCATTGTACTAGCTAGAGGTCATGATCTTGCGTGTTATGGACATGAGACATAATAGACATGAGATGTAGGGTTATATTGGGTGGGGAGAGACACATCATACTACAGGCTGATTATTTATATATATACTTATGTTACTGGGGAGTGCCTTAGTCTATGACCAGAGCTTTGGCACATGTACTGGCCCTACGAGATACTACTTGCTGCTATGGGCTCCCCGACACAGAACATGTAGTAATTTTAGCCTGAGTATGAGTGATGCTCTCATTTGCATAGAAATTACATGGTTATTGTAGTTTACCCTTGAGTATATGGCATTATATTATTTTACTATGGTATGTTATTTTCTTGTACCTTGTTACGTCCCTCTGAGGACCTGGTCCCTTGCCAGTTTTGTATCATAGATCGTTGTGGAACCTGTCTGGAGTTGCTGAGGTGTGTTGCTTTGTCTTGCAGGCATTAGTGCCAGGTACTTATATCATTTCTTCCGAAGTTATGGTTATTTATTCCTTTTGTTTATTCATCTTTTGATATAATATAGTTTTATAGACTCATATTCCTTTCTCGAGTCTATTCGAGCTTATGTGTTACTGGCAATCAACTTTAGCATATGTGGTTTATTCTTGATACATTGTTCTTTATGTGGATTGATACATAGACACTTTCAGTATTCTTAGATAGTTACCCTTATTATACAGCTTATACGTATTTGAGTCGGACCAGAGTCTGGTCGAATGCGTAGCTGACATGTTACGTATTTTTAGTCCCTCTGTATTTTGGGACTGGGACTGGGACATTACATATTTTTGTGGTGGCCTATGCAGGTCCTGATTAAATCATTTTGATTACTTTCGGTACCGAGCGCGCCTGTAATCATGATTAGCAGTGTTAGTATCTCAATCCACAACTGAGTTAAAAATTTCTTAGTAATTGATTATCGCCCTTGGACTTCATAATTGTACTCTTTTATTTCCCTCGATATCCTTATTATTGTTTATCATCTCTTCCTATTTCAGAGAGATGAATGTTCATGTACAGTGTTTCCTCCAGAAGCAGATCCTTGTCAAGGCGGAAGAAGACATGCTGGATATAAATTTTTAGAAGACGGTTACCCTTAGTAGGGATGGTAGATAGGTTTTTCCTATATGCTAGAACTAGTGTAGATTATTAGCATGAGAATTGAATATAGTATCAGAGGCCTAGAACTAATAAAATCTTACCCTTGCTTAAGGTAGCAAGTAATTTGGAAGTATTGGAAGATAGGAAAGATGATTTGATTCTAATGTATGGAAATACTTTATTAAATACATAGCTAGATGCTAGGGAACAGATGTGGCTCATGATGGTGAAGGAATTTTACTATGACTTTAAGAAATTGGAACCTTACGTAGCAGGCCAAGTGGTTAAAATTTTAGTTGTCTTGTGACTTTTAGTATCAAAATTGGATCTTATAACCCTTTTAAATTATTGATGACTATAGGCCTGGACTAAATAATAGGTAGATTTCTAGATGTTTGAGTAATTAGATAACTCAAGTACTAAAGTATAGCTTTCAAAATCAAACTAGAGGTACTTGATTATTTGGGTTGTCAGTGTTAATTGAACAAGTAAAGTTTCACCCTTGATCACTTGGGTAGATAAGCTAGTATCTGTGAAGGATGTGAGTTTTGATAGATGTTATAGTCTTGAGTTAGATAGTGAATTGCCTATAATAGATAACAATGTATAAGAAGATGATAACCATGTAGTTTGGATGAAGGGTATACATGGAATAAACAAGCAGAATAGATTGTGATATGGACTTGAGGGATAATAATTCTAGTATTTATGAATTATAATGCTTTAGAATTTTGAGTATTTAGTATGAGTAGAAATTATTGATCAGTCTCAAAGTGATACGAACTTCAACAAATTAAACGCTGGTTCAGAATCACATACTGACTTGATGGTTATTCTGTAGAGGATTATCACAAAACCCTTAGAAATATGATCATGACTATAGTTCTTACGGCCAACTTTATTTTTATAAGTTGGGTAGAGCCCTTATTAAGGTACACTTATTCTTAGAATACGACGTCAAATTAGGACTCCATTTGGTAACTGTGTCCCCAAATTTTTGATAAACAAGTGCGACCTTGCTTAATTAAAAACTTTTCTACCATGTTTAATTTGTAATTTTGAGGAAAACAATTTTATAAGTTGGATAGATTGTAAAAACCTTAAGTTTTAAATTTAAAATTTAAATTTATTTTATATTGGTATTATGTAATTATTGTGATTAAGGAAGAATTTTTTATTATTTTTAGTTTATTAGAATATATTATATTCATGGATTAATAATTATATTTATTTAAATAATTACTATTATTGTACAAAAAATATATTTTTTGGTATACAACTATTAATAGAGTATTGTATAATTTTTCTAGAATTTATTGAAGTCCAAAATATTTTTAGATGGCCATATACATACATATATATATTGATTTATTTTAAACCAAACTAAACCAACCCAAACCAAATCAAACCAAACTAACCCAACATAACCCAAACGAATCCCATACCCGAACCCACTAACCCAGCTACCCGAAACCCGAACCACCCCAACCCATTCCCCTGCTGAAACCCCCGCACCCCCTTCTATTCCTCTTCTCATAACCTCCCTCCTTCACCCCTATATATAACACCACCACCCTCAGAGCAACCACCATCATCTCCTCTACCATCACGACTATCATCGACCGTCGACGACCGCTGGACCGTCGCTACAGCACGCCGCAAGCCGCCGCCGAGCAACCGCCCAAATCCCGAGCAGTAGCAGAGCAGTGAGGTACACTACTTCTCACCCCATTATCTCCCTGCAAGTAAACCAATTAATGACCCGCCAAATCTTATGCGAAGACCACATGACCCCCTTGAACCCTGTGTAATTAGTTTAACCTATCGTGTCCTGTGTCGATCGTAATTCGCGATGCAAAACTGGAAAAAAAAATCCAGTTTATAGTTCAGAAACTGTTCCAACCACCTATGTTCATGTCTGATTTTCTTCCAACCTAGTTAATATTTTTAAATTCTGCTTAAACAGTAATTTAGACAACATAATCTAGTTTTAATCCCTTTAAATACTTTCCTTTAATTTGTTGTATGCTGTAATTTATTTGCTGTTGAAATCCGTCAAAAACTTGGTTTCCTAAACCTGAATTTTCTCGATACAGGGCTAGTCCTGCTAAACGAGGTGACTTCATCGTGTGCAAATTGTACCGAAAAGTACGTATCGTCAACGCGGACGTATAAGATTTTGCGGAAGTTGATTTGGATGTACGTGCAAACCGAAATCAATGCATATCTATCAAAAAGTCCCGTATCGGCCTGTTCTGACACTCGTTATAATTTCGTGTGTGCTTGTCATTTTGTAACGAAACTTACGCCATCGGATTCGCAGCGTTACAATGGTCATATGACCTAAGTTTGGTACGATTCTGAGAACGTTGACGAAACGTCATTTCGTAGGCCCCACGGTTCCACTTGAAGGACGATTTTATGGCTGGTCATCGAAATCTAGTTTTGGATATTCTGTTGGATTCATATCATCGTTCTGGACTTGTTGACACCAAGTTTGACGAATTTGGAGAACTTTGTCTCTAGCATATTTTTTCGTACGAAGTGGGCCACATGTGGATCCCGCTTTGACCCAAAACTGTCAATTCTGCCCCTGTATCCAAATTGGATTTATGAGTTGTCAATCCTAGTTATTTTAAGTATTTTGAGAATAATGGTGATATTTGTTTCAGCATCCTGAGACGTACTTGGAGATTCTACTTTTACATGAGCAGTTGACTGAGTTTAGAACCCAGACAAGTGTACCTTGCCAACTTGCAGTAAATCATGTTATATTATCGACTTTTGTTTCACTTTATACATTCTTGTGATGTGCCTGCTCAACCTAGGACCGTGAGACGTTGCTTAGCGTCCGAATATGTCACTACCACATCCTAAAATAGGGGTAATTTTGTTATTTTATGTATTATGAGTATTGTGTGTATTTATTTTAAATAATTGCATGATATGTATATATATATATATATATATATATATATATATATATATATATATATATATATATATATATATATATATATATTATATAGTGTTCTTTAATGCATGAGTTAGTGGACTAGACCTAGAGACCCACTAGATGAACCCCTGACCAAGTTATATGGTTATGGATTTTAATTAGCATTTTGGGGAATTAAATATTGGAGATTATATTTATTTTGTGATTTTATTTTATTATTGTACCTTACCGTTGCTTCGTTATTGGGAGCACTACACTAGCTTTTGCCCTCCAACAAATTTTACATCCTTGTCCTAGACGTGCCAGCCTTCTATTCTGACCTTTGTGTAACTCATAAATAAGCTCTTTTGTGCTTTGTTTTAGTCGCACAATATTCATTACGGACCTAATCCCTATGATGGCACCATCAACCCTCTCTCTCCTACATGCAAAACCATCATCCCCATTATTTTACATCACCATTACCATTCTCCTTCATCAACCAAAACGAAAACCTAACCTAAACCTTCACCTTCTTATCCTGGCCACCTTTCCGTCGGAGCCGGTCTGGACCACCCACCTCAGCAGTCGACTCCACCACCTCCTCTTGTCAACTTCCCAACCCGCCTGAACCCTGCACCGCCGTCTCCTCCCTGAGCAGCAGGTCGTCTTTCCCGACCCCGAGCACTACCAATACCGAGCTGATCCCTCCTCTGACCGACTACACCACCACCATCGTTTCCCCCACGCTGAGGCCACCCCACCTGAGCAAACGGTAGCAAGCCATCGGCCTTCTCCTCTGCCTTAACCGCGGCTGTCACCACTACCAGTCTTCTCCTCCTCACCATCATCGTCGGAACTCCACCATTGACAGCACCCACGACACCCTCTTCCCCGACTCTCCTCCACCCGACCCCGCATGAATTCCTCGACGATGACAACCCGCCTAAACTCCTCAGCGACCGTCTGTACACCCTTTGAACCATCCACCATCGTTCTCCTTGACCCGCTGAATTTCCCAACCCGCAGTCATCTCCCCGTTCTCTTCTCAACTCAACATCCCTCCTCGCCTGAGCCGTCGGACTCCGACTGCCTTCATCATCATCATCATCATCATCATCATCATCCTCTTCATCATTATTACCATTATCATCATCATTATCCCCTTCATCATCATCACCACCATCATCATCATCATCATCGCCATCGCCATCATCATCATCACCATTCTCGTCATTACCATCATCATCGTCGTCATCATCGACCCGTACGTGCCCGCCAATGTTCGTACCTGTCTCCTCTTCCTTCGTGATCTTATGTGCTTGTGTGAATGCTTTTAGGGATTAGTATTTCTTTATGAGAGGTTTAGTTGGTTGGGTTCAGACCCTATGTCGGTGAACCTAGGGACTAGTATGCTCGTACGTGTGTGTGCATATGCATATAATATTAGTTTGATATATATATAAATATATGGATATATATTTAAGTAATTATATGCTAATACTAGTTATGACTATATATGTATTTATGATGTATGACCCTAGGTGTTAAATGTGGGTATCCCGTGTATTTATATTTGACTGGATGACCCTGAATATTAGTGAACTGCCTTCCTTGTGTACACCGACGTACTGGCTAGAGATGTGTTAGTTTGACTGTCTGATTATGCACAACATTTGAGGATATGACACCCAAACAGTTAGACGCACACTTGACCCTGCTAGTTGAGCAGTGTCACCCCTAGCGTAGCCCCTGAGTTTAGTGTATTTATGTTGATTGTGTATGTTAGTGTATACTGATTATGCATTACTATTATATGATGTCTATAGGACTGTTGGATTATTCAGACAAGACTTCGGAAACAGGATATTGGTATTGCCAGTAGAGGATCCCAGGCGAATACACTCTCTGACATATTTTTAGTGGTGGCCCATGTAGGTCAGACTTCGCAAGTTGTGCGATGTCGTGGTAGTGCGACGTCTTAGTTGTACTACTACGTGCCTGCGATAGGATATATGACATAGGATACTAGGATGAGAGAGGATACCCAATCACAAATTTTTGAGAGATTCCTGGGACGACCCTTGAGAATCTTATTAAAATTTCCAATTTAAATATTTTTCCTCGTTTTCGTCCGTTCTCACTTGTTGATGTTGAATTTGATTCTTGTTGATCAGTTGTTAAATTTAATTCTTGGTATCATTATTGAGTTTGATTTTATATTGAGATAAATTTTACGAACTAAAATTACTGTATCATCTGATAACATATTTTGATGAGGACAGTGAGAAAGGTAAAACGTCTACTTTGGTTATGGATCCTAGAGTTTATCGCAGCCACATTAGCTGTCGTGGCCGAAACGTAGAAACCTGACCTTGGATGTACATATCTTAGTTATAAAATTTAGAGTTTCTCGCAGCCATGACCGGTTGGTGTAGCGAGAATTCTAGATGACATGATTATAGAGTTGCATACCTTAGTTATGGAACCTATCATTTATCGCAGCTATGCTTACTAGCGTGGCAAGGATTCTGAGTGTCATGATTTCGGACAGACATGTATGATTATCAGGTTGTATCTTAAATTGGTTATTAAAGTATCATCTTAATACTTATCTACTTCTGTTATTATAGGACCTTGTTCCATCATTTTTTTTGCTAGCAGTAGAGTTACCTTCAGTCCTTTGTCCAGTTCCTTTTGAGCTTTATTTCTTTAAGGATCCTTGTTAGTATGATAATTGGTGACTTACAATTAGGTCTGTGTCTTGTATCAGTGTTGACTGATGGCTTGTGAGTCTGTAAGTGTTTCTTGGTTGGACATATGAGCAATAGGCATCAATTTAGAGATAACCCATAGCGTAGTACCTTGTAGCAATGGTTCTATGATATAGTGTTATTATAATTAGTATTGGTATTATAGGTAGAAGGAGTAAAGAGTATCCGTGATGGTTCTAGAAGTTAGTATCAAGTCAGCTTGCCAGTCCTGGATAGGCATTAATTTATGTAGTTGGGTGATCCATGTAAGCAATTAAGTATCAAGGAATGGTGTTGAAAATTAATGGAGCATGACATTCAATTTGATGGTTGATACTTGGGTTTGTCAAGAGTAAAGAAATATATATGCATACAGGACATTAATGAGTGTGCCATAGTAGGAGGATACCCATAAGTGTATAAGAGAGTGTGAGGGAATAAGAATGCATTATGCTAAGTAGTATGACTTATGTTACAAATAAAAGAAGGGCCTTGATGTGATTATATATGAATGTACCGTTATATGACTAATGATGGATATATCACCTGATATTGAGGACAGTGATGTATTGGAAGCAATAGGTGGAAAAGTGTCTAAAATTGTGTGCAGGATGCATAGTGGATGTTGAGTGTCAGTACGAAAGTTCATGAAAGTGGAAGCATGATTATTAGAAAATTCCAATAGTGTGTCATAGGTTGAGAAATATCAAGATTGGTCATAGAAGTAATGAAGTGTATCACAGATTAGTGTATCAGCCTGTAAAAGATTTAAGAGAAGATACGTATACATCAATCGAGATATGGAACTATATGCCTGCCTTTGAGAGTGAAGTGAAACATGTATATTATAGAAAGTACAAGTAATTATGAGTTCTGGTGAGTATGACGAGGTGATCTAATAATGAAGCTAGTGTACCATACCAAGAGTGCTAATGTTTATATATCAAGGATTAGTTGAGAATTGTGCTAGTAACAGTAAGTACCTCGTGTATTAGATTTGTGTATCAGTTAATATCGATAGAAAATTATTGGAAGTAATAGTACAAGTAATCCGGGCAGTGCAAATTTTAGTACACAGTTGAGGGTTGTAGACAATTAGCGTATTTGTGTGTACCTTGAGTGTTGGAGACTATGAGTATATATATATATATATATATATATATATATATATGTATACTTAGAGATATGTGGATTTAAATTTATAATTTGAAGATTGGAAATAAATTTCAATTTTTAAGAAATTTTGAGGAGATAAGATTTTATGTTATTAAGAATTTTGAGGATTCAAATTCAATTCAATAAACATCGACAAAGCTATAAAGATTTTTGGTAGTGATTAAAATTTTTATTTTAATATTTGAATATTTGACTTTTGAGGAAAGTATATACTTAATTGTTCGAGAAGTTAAATTTTGAGGATTTTATTTTGAGGATAGAATTTTATGGTGGATAAGAAATATGTACTAGTAAATGAGTAGATGACGTGCATGTGTAAGGATCTGTTGGCTTGAGCATGCTTGAGATGGCACTGCAAACTGACTTGGGTGTCCATCTAGAGTTGTATTAGATAGAGAAGTATTTAGTGTGGTGTGTTGCACTTGGTATGCACTTGAGTGATAAGAACAACTAGTATAAATAATTGCAGTAGGTAAGAGAGTTAGCAGTGGGTGTGCTTGTAGTAGAAACAGTGGTACCAAAGGATAGGGGTATCAAACTTTAGATGCACAATTAGACCTATGGTTATGTTAGAGGTTCTTGGTGTCAGATTTTGGTATTAATAGGCAGGTGTGCAATGTGGATGTATCTATGGATATCTTGTGGAGTAGTTGTTAGTTGATATGAGTATCAGTTTATAGGGATAGGAATTAGTGAGTGAATGTGCCAGAGTTAAGTGTATATTAGAGAATGAAGATGTCCAGGTGATTGTGTTAGTAGGTTTTGTTCTTTTCCTTCTGTTCCTTTTTCTGTCTGTTAGATTAATTGATTGATTCCTTAGTACCGTAGCGTGTGTCAGTGATTTTCTTGCTAGAATGTAGTTAGTAGTATACCCCGACAGAGACTGCAATGCCATGACAAAAGTGACCATAACCATGTATGTTTTATCTAGATTGCATATTGTATGACTGTAGGTAGAACTTTTCTTAGAACTTGATTGTTGGAGGTTTGACCGTAGTAAAGATTAATGAAGAGGTTATGACTGGACAGAGAGAGACAAGGTGCCTTAAATTTTGAGAATAATCATTAAATTAAATAAAGAGTTGAGAACTTAATATGGCAGAATTGACGATTTTGTTAAATTATTAATTTTTATGAAGATTAAGATATGATTGAATTTGTCATTAAATTTTGAGAAAATTAAGGAGATTATCATTATATTTATTTGACTACAAGATATAAATTTATATTTTTTGTTGTATTGGAAGATTTCATAAGTATTACATTGTTTGAGTATTATGTGAAAAAGAAATCGAGGATTAAGATAACTAATTGATTAGAAGTTTGAATTCAAATTTTTGGGATAAGATTTCAATTTTATAAGTATGTATTGATTGAATTTAAAATTAGAGGATTGGATATTAATTTTTTGTATTTAGATATTAACTTAAAATTTTGGAGGAGATTGTGATAAGAATGGATTTTGATTTTTAAACTTGAAGATTTTCAGGAAATATGATATTTATAGAATTTTGAAGATTTTGTGAAATAAAAATATAGATTTACTTCATGATTATATGGTTTGATGAATTTCAATTTTGATCGTAAAAATAAATAAATGAACATATAAAACTATTAAGGATCTTAAATTTCGAGGACAAAATTTTTCTAGGGAGGGTAGACTTGTCACTACCACAACCTAAAATAGGGGTAATTTTGTCATTTTATTTATTATGAGTAAAGTGTGTATTTATTTTAAATATTTGCATGATATGTATATATATATATATATATATATATATATATATATATATATATATATATATATATATAGTGTTCCTTAATGCATGAGTTAGTGGACTAGACCTAGAGACCCACTAGATGAACCCCTGACCAAGTTATAGGGTTATGGATTTTAATTAGCATTTTGGGAATTAAATATTGGAGATTATATTTATTTTATGATTTTATTTGATTATTGTACCATACTGTTGCTTCATTATTGGGAGCGCTACACTAGCTTTTGCCCTCCAACAAATTTTACACCCTTGTCCTAGACGTGCCAGCCTTCTTTTATGACCTTTGTGTAACTCATAAATATGCTCCTTTGTGCTTTATTTTAGTCGCATAATATTCGTTATGGACGTTATTTTTATTTTTAAATAAATTCAACTTTGCATCCTTGTGCGTTCCAATCGAAATTGGAGACACAATCTTGACCCATTTTGTGCAACCCAAATTATGACAATATTCTATTCTGAGTCTTCTACGTCCATAATACTTGTGTCCCACCTAATTTTAATCCTATGTACTTCCAATTAATTTTAGAACACCATTTATATTAATTTTAATTAAATTAGTGTAAGGACCTAACTTGATCCAAAACTAGACCCAACACCAAACCAAACCCCCATTCACACCCTCAAGCTTCATACTAAACACCACACACCCTTTTCATCCACTATATCACACCAAACATGATGTTTTCCCTCATCCAATCCTAAAACCCACTTTCTGTACAATTATTTAATTGTTGGGGACTTTATTGCAAAAGTGCAATGATGTGTCACCATCCTATTGGTCAAGGCACATGAAGAAGACCTCACCCTCCTTCCTTTAACTGTTCAACTCTCTCTCCCTCTCTCCTCCTTTTGTTTGTGCATTTTCTTTCATCTTAAATCATGGCCATCCATTTTATATCGAGCAACATCCCCACCACACAACACCCTCTCCTATATATATATATATATATATATATATATATATATATATATATATATATATATATATATATATATTATACCAACCCCTCTACCAATGCAAACCCCATT